>PVJC01005894.1:0-31963 GCA_004026665.1 Murina feae | reverse complement strand
TTTAATAATCTAAACAGACTGATGCTCAATTTCACAAAGCCCAGGGTGTGTCTCTGTCTGCCACATGTCCAGTTTTCAGCTCTGAATTTTAACCTTTCGATGCTGCTTCTTCACAGTTTGATACATCTTCTCATTTATAGCATATGGATTTTAAATATTGCCCACAATTTTCTTTTTCCCCCCAACAAAGTAGCACTAGTAATTCATTGCCACAATGTAATTTTCCTGTGGGGAACTTTGAACATTTGAAATCAGTTAATAAACTATGTTCTTCACTATCTTCTTGTCAGTCAGGATTTCTGGTGGCCTTGGCAGTGTCAGGCCACAGTTCTTTCTCTGAGTTTTAGTAAGTACAGTACTGGTGATTCTGCCCATAGTACTGCTATATCTTTGGTGCTGTGACTCTGAACAATTCTGTAAGCTCTACATTTGTGATATCTACTTATGTTTTCAAAATGGAGCTCAATTAGTCTCAGTATTTTTCTCTTTAAATATTCTGCAATGCCTGGATCAAACAGCATATTTTCACATCTTTTAGGTCCAGCTTTTGTTCTCAAGTCCAAAGTAATCTTGGTGAACATTCCTTCAAGAGTATTTCCCTCCAGGAACCATCACTCACTTTTTAAAGGCTCTTATATAGATGTGTTGTAGGCTGAGAGGGGGAAAGAAATGACATTTGAATACTGACAACCAAGGAATTGTCCCTAATTGAACTCTTGTGTCAAGATTGATTTATTGTAAGCCACGAATGCTTTGTTTGATGGTGTTATGCCAACATGGAAAAAATTCTTAAAGTTATTAACCACGCTGCCACTTCCACCTGTCGTTCACAAAGCCTGCGCTCTACATCCAGCCTTGAAATAAGTCAATTAGTTCCTCCCACCGTGTCCATGATTAAAAAATAGAAAACAATCACACTTATCTTTATACAGCCCAGTTTTACATCAAACAATAACATCCTACCTTAATTTCTTTTTCCATGAGCCATGATTCTTTACGCAAGCAAGACTTCGGAGTGACCCAGGAACTCTCTTTTGAGTCGACATTGTAGTAGTAATCATATTTCTCCTGCAGGGTAAGTTTGAGCCATGGGCCTTCAGCAGACACTAAAGAAAAAAGTGTGTTACATTCTAGAGAGGAACACTGAACACCATCAGCATTTTAATGTTGTTTCTTCAATGTGTAATATAATCTAACGAAGATGCTTTTCATCAAGCATTCAGATAGTCAAAGTTAAAATCATTAAAAACGACTCACTAAAATCGATGGATGCTATGTACTTTAGTAGCAGCTCTCTGCTAAGCCAAAGATGAAGGAAAGACTGATGTCTAATGCCAGATTTGGATCCCAAGCTTTTCACGGTAGGAGTTGCAAATGGCCAACAAGAAGGATAAGTGAACAAGGAATGCATGTCTCAGGTAAATGTGAACAGCACCACAGTAGACAGAGGAAGCGCATGAGCAAGAAAGCCTCCCACAACTTTTATGAGAAGTGACCTGCAAGGACTGTAGCCCATTATTTAGAGAGGGCCAGTGATCTGCATTAAACCAAAGTAGCAGTGACTCATCTTTGCTGACAGCTCACCCAAGCCACACAATGGCATATGTAAAGTCTTCCTAAGCTTCTTCCTAAGCAGGAAGGAGGAAAATTCTGGTTCCTCTGACTCACTTTGCGCTATTCAACCATACAAAACAAGGGGGAAAATGTTGGAAGATCTTAATTTGGGGGTAGGGGTGTACTAGGAAAAAAAGCTATGGCAGTAATGGCTTAAAATGGTCAAGAAGGTTATCTCCTCTTCACTAATCCATGGGCTAGCCTTTCTATTTAGAAACCTGTTTATTTTAATGAATGGTCATGCTTCCTGTCCCAGACCAGAGAGCTAAAAACAATAATAAAAATAAAAAAGCTCTGACCTAGACCAAGCTAAACCAACTGCTGCCAAGTGAACATTAGACTAAGCAGAGGTAACATTAAGGCCCTTTACTATGTGTTGATTCTTAATTTGGCTTTAAGTGGCCCTCAAATGTTCTATTTGTCAGTGCTCAGGAAGAGAGATGTGTCTCTTTTCAAATGGACAGTCAGACAGCTGTTATCTGTTTAGAAGTACTGGTGTCCTCAAAGATATATTGTACAGTCAAATTACGATGATCACAAGTAATTATTTTTTCAATTACCAGTAGTTGTCAGATCCACAAATGCTTTTCAAGGCAACTCTCTCACTGAGAAGGAAAGAAGGAAGTGAAAGTGGTAAAAACAAATGAACACACCCAGATATATTCTCTTATTTGCATTAGAAGTGAGAAGTAAAAAGTCCTTAGTTGGCATTAGAAGACTTGATTTGGGTTGAGGGATGGTCTCAGTGGATAATAGGAAAAGAGAATTGTTATCATTTTAAAATTAAGTTTGAATTTACAGTCAGAGAAGAAGTAGAAGAGGGTGTCTCCAGTCCACGATCTAAGTATTTTTCGTAAAAAATGTAGTTGGCTGGTTACTAAGAGAAGACTAATTATGAACCTTGGAGAAAACCATAAAAAAGAAAGATTCCAGTTAGTTAAGAGGTGGTAGCTATCTAAAAGGAAGCACACTTTTTAGATGCCTTCTAGACAAAATTATACTTCTATAGAAGAGCTACACTGAGCAATAAGGCTTGTTGATCCACTTAGGAGTGGACACTTCAGTTTGGGAAAGAACACACATCCTAGAGCCAGAGGTGAAAGAGGTAAGAATCATCCTTATCACCCCCGACCCAAACAATGTTCATAGGTTTATCTGGTGTGGAAAGTCAGTCTTCAATTGCCTAGAAAGTGTCTCTTCGTCCTTCTAGAACAGAAGTTGGAAAACTTTTCCTATACAGGGCCAGAGACTAAATATTTTCAGCTTTGTGGGTTCTAGGTCTTTGATACTGGTCAACCCTGCCACTGCAGCACAAGAGCTGCCACAGACAATTCATAAAGTAATGAGTGTGGCTGGGTTCCCGTAAAACTTTATTTACACACAGGTGGTGGCCAAGGAATCCACTAAAAAACTATGAGAATAAATGAGTTCAGCAAAATACAAAATCAACTGCATGAAAATGTGTCCATGCAGCCCTGACTGGTTTGGCTCAGTGGATAGAGTGCCGGCCTGCGGACTGAAGGGTCCCGGGTTCGGTTCCGGTCAAGGGCATGTACCTTGGTTGCGGGCACATCCCCAGTGGGGGGTGTGCAGGAGGCAGCTGATTGATGTTTCTCTCTCATCGATGTTTCTAACTCTCTATTCCTCTCCCTTCCTCTCTGTAAAAAATCAATAAAATATATATTTAAAAAAAAAAAAAAAGAAAATGTGTCCATGCAAAACCGCGTACACAAATGTTCACAGAAGCATTCTTCAGAACAGCCAAAAGTGGGGGTGAAAAATCCAAATTCCATTAATTGGTGAATGGATAAAGAAAATGTTGCATATCCTATACAATGGTATCTTGTCAGCCACAAAAAAGGAATGAGGAACTGATTTATGTTACAACATGGACAAGCTTTGAAAACAGTATGCTAAGTGAAAGAAAACAGACACAGTACGATTCCATTTATATAAAATGTCTAGGACAAGCAAAACCATAGAGATAAAAAGTAGACTAGTGATTGTTTGGGGCTGAGGGGTGGGGATCAATGGCTAATAGACATGGGGGTGGGGTATTGTTTACTGTAATGAAAATGCTCTGGAATTAACCAGTGGTGTTGGCTATACAAGTTTATGAATATAAAAGCCTCTGAAGTGCACACCTTAAAACACTGAATTTTATAGTATGTAAATTACATGGCAATAAAAATCATTGTATTTCTATATAATAGTAATAAGCAACTCCAAAATGAAATTAAGAAAAACATTTATAATAGCATCAACATAATTAAATATATAGGTATGGACAAAAGTAGGAGTACCATATAGGAATAAGTTTAACAAAAGAAATGCAAGCCTTATACAAACTGAAAACTACAAAACATTGTTAAAAGACTTAAAGAAGACCTAATGAAAAGAAGAGACACTGCATGTACATGGATCAGAAGACTTAATTTTGTTAAGATGGTAATACTCCTCAAACTGATTTACAGGCTTAATGCAATCCCTAACAAAGTCCCCAGAACTTTTTAAAATTGTTTTGGGGGGAAAAATGAATCTGAGGTTTTTGAATTGGATACCGTGGGATATTCTGACTCCATTCACCAAAACATAGCAATAGGAAGAGACAGAGGCAAGTTTAAGGGAGAGGATAAACTAATTTGGGGCCAGGATGGATTTGAAATTATGATGGGTCATTTCTAGGAACTCAACCCTTGAATTAACAATGTTGTGCAGTTCTTTCCCATGAAGGAT
This sequence comes from Murina feae, assembly GCA_004026665.1. Taxonomy (NCBI): domain Eukaryota; kingdom Metazoa; phylum Chordata; class Mammalia; order Chiroptera; family Vespertilionidae; genus Murina; species Murina feae. Next base: position 27,613 of record PVJC01005894.1, on the reverse strand, counting down.
AAGGTAGGGGACACTTATGCTAACTCCTGATGCAGAGATGTGAAAGGAAAAGAGGGGCTCAAAAGTGAGTAAATGCTATAAGAGAATAGTCAATAGCCCCCCTCACATCTCATTAATAGGAAATTTCCTGAGCTGGAGGGTCTAACCTCCAACTGGAAAAACATCAAACTTTAAAAAGTAAGTATAGCCCTAACCGGTTTGATAGAGTGGATAGAGTGTCAGCCTGAGGATTGAAGAGTCCCAGGTTTGATTCCGGTCAAGGGCATGTACCTTGGTTGCGGGCACATCCCCAATAGGAGGCGTGCAGGAAGCAGCTGATCGATGTTTCTCTTTCTCTCTCATCGATATTTCTAATTCTCTATCCTTCTCCTTTCCTCTCCGTAAAAAATCAATAAAATATATATTTTTAAAAAGTAAGTACACTAATGAACAAAATAAACCGATGAACAGAATAGATCCAGAGACATAAAAGCATGCAAAAGACCGATGAATCTCAAAGGGAAAGGGGAGGAAAGATGAATCTAAGCATAACCCATGGATATAGACAATAGTGTGGTAGGCCTGAGGTGAGTGCAGGGTGAAGGGGGGGGGGTCAATGGATAAAAAAAGGAGGATATCTGTAATACTTTCAACAATAAAGAGAAATCAAAAAAATTAATTAAAAAAAGAGAGAGAAAACATATGACAGAAAAAAATAAACTTAAAGTCTTCAGTCTTGAACCTTAAAATAATAAGGTTAAGTACATAGGGTACTACTGAACAGACTTTCAGTTGAACTAAAAACATGTTTTCCCCTCAAGTTCCACAGTGATTTCCTAAAGGTGAGAAGTACTATGGACCTGACCTATAAGCTGTGGTGCAAATAAACACTAGCTACAGCCAGGTGTTACCTGGATACAGAGGGTCCTCAGCAAAAAGCTACTAAAGAAATGACAGATTAACTCTCCAAAATTTATCTCCTTGGGTTTGCCATTTTCTTCTTCTGTCCAAGATGTCATGAATATGAGTTCCTAAATCTGAAAAATGAATAAACTCATGCTCTCAAAAATACTTTCCAGAGCTACCATTTCATGATCTGCCATTGGCTTAAACAGGCATAAATATCTGCCAAGGTTATTGACCTAATCCCTTAGAGACCAATTCACTGTACTTTATTCCCTATTTTCAAAATTACGCTTTACCCCTACTAAATATTGTACAATCATGTATCATTTGTGTCAAAAATGATAGAGAGGAGTATTAGCGCAAAACATCAGTTTTTACCACTGGAGGAATGAATCAACAAGTGAGACCTACATAAAGTCTCCTTAAACACTGTACTTTCTCAAGTCTATGATGCCACCATGTATAGCCACCAAGTTAAGCACAGTTTTCTAAAACACAAAAAGGAAAAGAAACAGCGAAATAACTCCCTTTGCCATAGATGATAAAAGTCACTTTAGAAACATCAATTTAAAAGCAATATTTGTCTTAAAATTAAGAAAATACAATAACACAGAAACGATCATAATCAAAATGATATTCAGCTTGTGCTAAATGACAAAAACGCTTACCACTTCCCGATTTTTGCTCTTTTGCCTTCGTAAGGGCATCGTAGTAGCTGTCAGCACATTCGGGGATTACATCATTTGTATTACCAAGAGAAGACTTCAAAACAGACAAAATGTCACTTTTCTTTTCTTTCTCCAAACACTGATTAACATCAACAACCAGTGTAAGCCCTGCATAATAATAAAAAAGTGTTTCTGTTAAAGCTTATCTTCTATTTACCCGGCAGGCATGTAAAGCTATAATTCCATCTTTTAGGAATACACTGCATGAAACCTTATTACCCTTTGAGAGTATGTACCACATATGCCCAAGAGACAGTCACCAATTAATTCACCCACAGTCTAGGCTGTAAGAGTAGGATCCCAGCCTGGCCAGATGTGGCTCAGTGGTTGAGTGTTGACCTATGAACCAGGAGGTCACGACTTAATTCAGGTCATATACCTGGGTTGCGGGTTTGATCCCCGTGTAGCAGGCAACTGATCAGTGTTTCTCCCTCACATCAATTATTTCTCTCTCTCCTGCCCTTTCTCTCTGAAAATCAATGAACATATCCTAGGTGAAGATTAAAAAAAAAAAAAAAAAGATCCCAGAGGAGCATGGTTTATTAAAAATCACAGCATCTCCTGGTTACTCGTGTGTGGTAGCAGGGCCCTCATTTTGTTCACTGTGATAATCTTTGAAATTGGATTAATGCACACCAATAAACATATGTCATTAATTGGTATTTGAGAACTAGCTTTATGAAGACATTTATTTATTTCAGAGCAAGTAAAATTCTATTTAAACTTTGGAAATACTGATATTCTTCTGTATAGTGCAAGTATACTTCCAAGATTGTCATTAGCAACAACAACAACAAAAAATGTTCTAGAGAGGCAACAGCACAGCTAGTGAATATATGCAATGGAGTCCAGAAACTTAATTCAGAAATCAATTTAGACCTATAAAACATTTTATCACCTTTCAAATTTCTGACTCTTCCTTAAATAAAATCACACTGAACTCTGGGTTGCCTGAAGAAAGTTAGCTTGGTGAATTCTTAAAATTAAAATATATATATATTGATTTTATATAGAGAGAAATGGAGAGAAAGAGAAGGGAGAGAGAAACTTACTGATGAATTCACTGACTGCCCTGACCAGAGATCAAACCTACAACCTTGATGTACTGGGACCAAGAATTTACCATGTTGCTCTGGCTGGATAGTTAGTGACCTATCTGGTCAGAGCAACATGGTAGATTCTTTATTATCCACTTTAATTCCAGGTAAGAATATTCTATATGCTAAGCCAAATAAGCCAGTCAGATAAGTATCACATGCTCTCACTCATATGTGGAGTCTAATGAACAAAATAAACTGATGAACAAAATAGATCCAGAGAAGCATGGAACAGACTGTGGAATCTCAGAGGGAAGGCAGGGTGGGAAGTAATTAACCAGGGAACTTACATGCATATATGTATAACCCATGAACACAGACAATAGAGTGCTGAAGGCTTGGGAGGGGCGGATGTGGAGTGGAGAGAATCAATGGGAAAAACAAACAAAGGGGACATCTGTAATACTTTCAACATCAAAAATTAAAAAAAAAATATTCTGGCCAAACCAAATAGACTTATTTTCACAACCTGTAAATGCAGGGAGTTAGAAATGTAGAACAAAAAAAAAAAAAAAAAAAAAAAAAAAAAAAAAAAAAAAAAAAAAAAAAAAAAAAAAAAAAAAAAAAAAGGAAGAAACTAGTTTAAAATACTTTTTAGATGGAAAATGATCTTGATGAAAAGAGGAGAGATATGTTTTATTTTTTCTAAAACACATCAAGCTCTACCATACAAATGCTAAATGGTATATTGTTGTTATCAAATTATGTCCACATATGTATAGAACTAAAAAGGCTGACAGGGCAAGAAAAACAAAGTTTGACTTACAGCAGGCTGGAGTCAAAGTCATGCAAATCTGAAGGAGCATGGAAAAAATTAAGGTGAACTTGTGTGGCAGACTCCAACTGTTGCCTGTGCTGGAGTTAACAGGAATGGGGGAGCTGGCCCCCTCTCCTCTCCTCCAGCAAGTCTTTGTAGGATGAGAAAAATGCAGTACTAGTGTCTGAGAAGTTTGTGGTCTGAGAGCAGCAGAAGGAATAAGTAAATGTCAAATAATTGTTACATGAATTACATCTGATAGTTTCATCCAACCCAGTAAAATGCTGTTTTCCTTGAAAGATGGGTGTTAAAGTCATACATTTCTTGCATATGGTAATGCACTTTATTATTGAGTATTTATGTTCAAGGAGTAGGTCCACAGTTTAACTTTCCAGCTAACTGAAACTTACTTTTAATCTTAACAGAACCATTTTCCATGAAAATCTAAAGCCCTGGAGAAAACCCTAACAAAACTGTCTCTACACAGTTCATCATTTTACCCACAGTCTCTGGTACACAGAAGGTGCTTAATGTTTGCTGAGAGCTGCCAGAAGAGTCCCTCATGCCATTACAATTGTATGGTACTATGATACAGTGAGGGATACTTATAAGCACTACAGAGGTATTTGGGCTTCTTTGCTCCTGCACTGAATGGCCTCAAATTCCCATACTTTTTAGTTTTTCCCTTATAATCACTGTCAGCTATCATTTCTCACTGCTGTGTGCCTGCTGAGGGCAGCCCCAAACTTAACTGTTTGGTAATTAATTCACAGCTTCTGATGTGCTTGGAGGTGGGAAGAGAAACAACCAAGCGTATTAGCATTATGCCTGAGATACAAATAAACAGGCTCAAAGTGTGTGTCCAAGAAGTCCCCAATGAGTAGAGTAAATCAGTTCCAGGACACAGGCTTCTTGATATCTATTCTGATTGCCTTTTGGCTTAATCTGTGGGTTGTGGTTAAATTCCAGATAGCTGAGTATGTCAGGTAAAGGATCTCCGTTACATCAGGCATATTTCCACTAAGAAACAATTAAGAAACCTCTCACAAATCATGTAAGAAATACAAACACATGTTTGCTTTACATCTTATGCCATATACCAGCAGCCTTTCTCAAAAGAGATGTGATATAACCCCAGTAGGGCAAATATTGGTTCTTAGGGGAAGAAGATAAAAAAAATATTTATATGTATAAAGCACAGATCTATATCTGACATATAAACATTTATATAATACTAGGGGCCCGGTGCACAAAAATTTGTGCACTCAGGGGGTCCTTCAGCCCAGCCTGTGCCCTCTCGCAGTCTGGGACCCCTCAGGGGATGTCCACCTGCTGGCGTGCCTGGCCAGCCTGATTGAGGGGCTGATGGCTATTTGCAGGCCCCCCAGTGTGGGCCCTCACCTCAATGGGGTGTGGCAAGCCTGGGTGAGGGGTTGAGGGCCATTTTCAGGCTGCCCACAGTCCCTTCAGGTTTTGGGTCCCTACTGGGGTGCCTGGGAAGCCTGGGTGAGGAGCTGAGAGCCATTTTCAGGCTGCCCACAGTCCCTTCAGGGTTCGAGTCCCTACTGGGGTACTTGGCCAGCCTGGGTGAGGGGCTGAGGGCCATTTTCAGGTTTTCAGGCTGCCCACAGATCCCACTGACCCAAGTTCCCAGCGAGGCTGGCTGGAATCAGGTTTCTGGGGTTTATTTATCTTCTATAATTGAAACACTGTTGCTTTGAGCCGAGGCCTAGGCAGGTAAGGAAGCGTCCTGTTTGTTTCAGCTCCGTGGCTTCTATAATTAAAACATTGTTACCATGAGCAGAGGCTCAGCCAGCCTAGGCAGGCAGCTGCAACAGAAGCCTGCTGTTTACTCTAGCTCCATGGCTGCCAGCTGCCATCTTGGCTGGGTTAATTTGTATACAGCTGCTCTGATTGGCTGGTGGGCATGGCTTGGCTGGTGGGCGTGGCTTAGGCGTTCCAGAGAGATGGTTAATTTGTATATTACTCTTTTATTAGATTAGATATCTGTCGTATTACCATTTCATGGTGAGAAAAAAAATTTCATGGTGAGGTCCAATTAGAGAAACCAATGTCTAGAAAGATTCCTTAGGGTGCAATAATGCAAAAGGTAGTCAAAAGTAGAGAAACCTACTTTAAGAAAGCAAGGTGCTCCAGTGAAAATTAACACTGGGCCAAAATGGAGACTTGAGTTCCTCTGCCCTTTTAGATCTTGCCCGTGGTAAAGTATATGAGCCAACACATTTTCTTTGATCAAATTATCTGCGTGTGGGGTTGATGCTTATAACATGTGACCAGAATCTGTTTCAAGTCTTCATACAAAGGCTGAAAAATGCTTTTAAAAGTAAGATTAAATTCCTGTTAAGAAACTGAAAAATTCTCATCTCAGTGTCAGAATATACAGTGGTTTTTATCTTCAGAACATCTCTTTGTTGTCATACAACACAGAAGAAACTCTATCAACTGCTCTGAGGGATGGGACCAAGGTAGAAGGTATGATTTTAAATGTGTAAGTGCAGAGTACAAAACCATACATTCGAGGAAACCTCTCACTTTCATAGTCAATAAATAGAACCATGAGTCGCATGTGAAAAACAGAATCAACATTTGCAGGCCAAATGTAGGAAGAACACAGAATAAAAGGAGTAAAAGAAAAATTCCAGGATACTTGAGTACCTGTATTATAATCCAATTTTCTGAGAGTCTTTCTTCAAACTACATTGCTTTTAGTTTTATATTTAAATCATTTATTTACACATCTCAATTTTGTTTTCTTTTTCTTAACAATTACAGTGCCAGAACAAAAAGATTTCAAAGATCCTAAGGCTATAAAAGTTCAGGTTGGAGAAATACACATATTTTTCCTGGCTAAGAAAATAAAAACCAGATGTTCCTCACAGATGCTTCAAAAGTTTAAAAGCCTATCTCTGGAGCAAGAATAAGGCATCTCAATAGCAATCTATGACCTGATAGCTCAGGATAGATTTTAGCTATGCCATAAATGGACAGCTCAATGAACTAGCCTTTTAGGAATCTTATTTTATGTAGGTTGTTCATATATGTAAAGTGTTAGTATATCAATCTTGAAGCTATTTTAGATTGCCATGTGAATTTTCATATTATTCCTCTATGAAACAGAGGCATAGCATAAAAAAAATTGTTCTCATTTGAGCCAATGTGGGGATTCTGCCAGTTGCTGAGTATGTCCATTCCAATTATGCATCTGGACTTGGGGAAGAAGTACAAGGATGGGTTTGAGGACCCACTGGGCCCTGAGAGACGGACCTGAGCTGAAACTCCATTGATCAGCTGGCCTCCATAGCCACTACTCTGATCACAATGACATTTTAGGTCTCCTGGAATTAGTGTCACTTCAGGATTCAGTAATCCCCTGAAAAGTCTGATTATGTTCTTTCTCCCAGCACAATCACATGATAAAATGTCATAGATCTCTTTGGGGAAAGCCTGGGAGAAAGATGAACAGGATAAAAATGTGTTAGTGTAACAGAGTTCTTTCTCAAGGGGACCCCACCTTCCCTCTCCTCAAGGAATTCTGGGTCTATAAACCATGACTTCCTGTTTTTTATAATCCTAGTTATACTTCTATTCACTTGACCTAGTACTCTTCTTCTGCTTAGACAAGAATTTAGTAGACTATTTCATTTCTAGGGGCACCATGTTCAATTAGCCAATTCCATAGGTCTCTGTTCTGATTACTGCGTTCACTCTGATGTTCATTATAAATTGCATCCATTTGTCTTTTGGTGATTAAGTGCTGCCGCCCAGCTTCTGCTGGCCTCTCCATAATTGCATGAGCCAATTCCTAAAAAGAAATCTCCCTTTCTCTCTCCATATATGTTTGTGCAGTATAGATAGATGTATACATACAATACACTTTCCAGAGAAACAGAGCTATCTATCTATCTATCTATCTATCTATCTATCTATCTATCTATCTATCTATCTTTGTAGTTGTTTTTTTTTCAAGAGAAAAATATTTATGTGGTTCTTTCTCTGGAAAACCTGACTAATAAAATGAAAGGCATGGAAGGGAGGACAAACATTTATTGAGCAAAAATGGGATAGTTTTCTTAAGATCAAGATAAAAAAGGACTTGACTGAACTATAAATTTGAAAATTTAGAAACCATTTTTTGCTTCCCGGGTTTTGTTTGGTTTCATTCTCTGATTTTGCTGGAAAGAGCACCTAAGTCATTGAAAATAGTGCAACCAATGAATCCTATTGTTGTACACATATGCATTCAAGAACTCAAATTGGTAGGAGAGGTCCAACCTTCGCAGAAATTAAAACTTATGCATTAAAAAATTATGAATAAAAACAATAATTCAGAAGCATAACCAGATGCAAGCAAGGCAAGATGGGCCAGCGAAAGGAGGCGAGCGCTTACATTGTTTTGTTTTGTCCTTGTCCATGTTGGCCTCATAGACTGCGTGTTGTATCTCATCCAGCCAAAGAATTTTAACAGAAGCAGGGTCCTGGGAATATTGTCATAGAATAAAAGAAAAAAAATAGTGAATGATGATGAAACAGAGTAACTGCTTTTAAGGAACCAGTTTATTATAACTTCCGTAAGCTCTTATTCAGCAACTACCAAGTTCTGCCAATACACTCTACAAGCTACTAATGAAGTAGACCCCAACACAGCCACCTCTCCCTTCCCCTGCCACCCCTCTAGTTCAGCCCACCAGCATGTCAAAACTGAGCAGCTACACTGGTCTCCTATTTGCTTTGTTACTTTCAAGTTTGCCCTCTACCACAGTGGTCTTCTACAGAGAACCAGATAATCTCTTCAAAATGGACATTTTATGACAACACTCCTTGGCTTAAACTCCTCCAAAAGGCTTTCCCCTGAAGTTGGGAGGAAACAAAACTCCCTTGCCATGGACTGTGGGGATTTAATGACCTGGCTTCACCTCACACTTCTCTACTCTCTATTTCAGACTTTCACACCAGCCTCCTTCAGATCACAACATTCTACCCCAGCAAACTGGCTATGATTCTTATCCTTCAGGCCTTAATCCAACTGCCATGCCCTCCAAAAAAGACTCCGCTGGTCATCCTTGCCAAAAACTCTCTGTTCCAGTCACTCAGTAACTGTGGTTCCCAAGGCAGCCCAGAGTGCTATGGGATACTTCAAATTTGAGGGAAACACAATGATACCATTTATCAGATACAGAGACAAAAATAAAAACAAACATTAAAAATCAAACAAAAGCAGAGGTTGCCCTCAAGGAGCTGATGGTTTAGTAGAAGAGACAAATATGTAAAAAAAAATAACCATAATACAATGTGATGAGGGCATTAGCTGTAGAAGCACAATCTAGAAATAGCCTAGATGGGATGAACAGTTAAGTAGGGGGTTGAGTTACAGGGGAAGAAAAGGCCAGGTAGAGAATAGCCTCAGAAAAGAAGTGATAGCAGCAATAAAAGGTATTGAATTACCTTTAGTATTTTCTAATTTGGAGGTTGATTCTTATGCTCTTGCTACAAATTTTGTGTTGGCATCTTATTAACTGGGACTTCCAGATAGCAGCTGTATTTTCTATAAATTTGTCTAAGATTGCAAGTAAAATTTTATCAGTAGAAATTAAATATTGTGGCGAAGAATGAGATGTCCCATTAAAAAAAAGGGAACTGTTGCCTATGTGTAGAAATAAGTGTCATGTACTAAACCCTGAAGCAAGGCTGAGATGAAGAGAAGGCAGCTCATTGGAGCCGTGGAGAATCAGCTTCATCAATTAGGACTCTAGATGGCGAGAAGCAGGAAGGAGCAATAACATTCACCAGCTCCTCTGACAGGCTTCACCCTGCTTCTCTCAGACACTCAACATGAGATAATGTAGGTGGAAGGGGTTCTGAAAATGAAACACAATCTGAAACACAATCTCTTATTTCAATCCTGCAACGTCTGGGCTAACGGAGACTGCTGAGGAAGGCCTGGCGTCTGCTTCCCCAATCCTCTCTAGTTAGATCTGCCATATGGGAACCGTCAGCTGTTAGTAAGATTTCCCATTTCTTGGCAGAGCGAATGAGGAAGATTCAAACAGGAAGTAAGATGGCAAGTTGAAGACAAGAGGAGGAATAAAGAGACAGGGGAACAAGAACTATTTTTTTTTTTTCTGTTTCTAAAACCAAACCTATAAGGTACAGCCTAAAAACAAAGCTCCATACAAGTTCATTGATGCATATCTCAGGTTTTTTTGTGGGTATTGACCAAATTCCTTCATAATTTATCAGGGTAACAGACAAACCATACAAACTTTTACCCAGATGAAAAGGAAGTTATAATCCCACTTCAAAGCGGATGGTATTTGTTTTAAAAGCTAAACAGAAGAGACTTTGCAAATCAAATGAATTCAAGCCAACAGTTTAAATCATGTCTTCTTGAAATAAAGGTTGCTAGAGTTAAATGCAAAACCAAGAGTGAAAACCAAATCCTACCAAAGGAACATCCCCTTTATAGCTGCTCTGGAGAAGATTGGAATTATTCTATTACAGGACGGCCACGGCTCCACCTCCAGCTAAACAGCCAGGTTCAGCATATGAGTTACAAATGGATTAAGTGAATAGAAACTAGGCCATCTGCAAACCAAGTCATACGTTCCTGAACCGAGGTGACTCCTAGAAAATTTTAAACAAAAAAGTACTCTCTCAGTATTTTGTGGTCTTTGGTTATTAATCCTACAATAAAATAGCATTCTACCTCAATGTGTGTTACCATATTTATGTTGTTGAAGTATTAAAGACTGACTTAAATTGATTTTAGAGAGAAAGGGAGTGGGAGAGAGAGATGAAAACATCAATGATGAGAGAGAATCATTGACAGGCTGTCTCCTGCATGCCCCCAACTGGGGAGCCCACAACCCAGGCATGTGCCCCAACTGGGAATCGAACCGTGACCTTCTTGTTCATGGGTCAATACTCAACCACTGAGCCACACCAGCCAAGCTTAAAGACTGACTTTTTTTTTCTCCACAGAGGTAATATTTATTATTTGTTAAGAGATCTTTTATGTAACATATATGGAACACAAAATTGTATAAAGCACACTTTGGGGATTTCTATTACAAAATGCATATATACTTCTGAAATCATATAGAGATATGTAAAGACTGACTTTTGATTGCAAAACTTGGAGGGGTGAAATTTAATCAAGGTATGAAAATGCGCAGATCAGTTCCTTCTTAGCTTATCCCTTAAGCCTTTAAGTTCCATGTGAAATTTGCATTTTTCTGATTCTTGTTGCATTTTATAGGCAATAGGCTGTTGGGTTGCCTGGCTTAGCATCAACCTTAAATTTTGTTAATTATAGGAAAATCTGTAATAAGGCAATATTTTTCCTAAATATTAAATCATATCCTCCAAAATATAACTACTCATAAAACCTTATATGTTACACAACAATGTGACTACTGAGTGATGTTAAATTTAATGTGACAACACTTAAATAATGGTTAAGATGGTAAATTTTATATTATGTATATTTCACGACAATTTAAAAAAACCATAGCCTATTGTAGACCTGCTCACCAACACCCATGGAATAAAGGGAGTCCTTTGCATTTCAATGTATTATGATTTGTGTTTAATCAAATAGTGTGGTTTTACCCCCTTACTTTGATCTCTGACCCCCCCTCCCCCCCTGCCACACACACACAACATTATCTGACCCTACTGAATGGCTCAGAACATGATGAGTATGGCAAAAGTTCTGGCCAACCACTGATGACACATTCGGGTCATTGTGATATTGATGAAGAATTTTCAGAGTAATCAGTGCTTCATCAATTTTAACTTCATAAAAAAATGTTTGCTTTCCATAATGTATTTAATTTGTAATTATATAATGAGTTTCAGAATTAAGATTTGAAATAGCTGGGAGGATAAAGAGAAGGATGATTTCTGAAAGCTGATTATTAAGTAGAAATCACACTCTGGAAGCTCACTTTTAAAATGGATGAAAGGAGATATAGGACAGTGAGAACTAACTGCTGGTCGACCTGTATTTTCCGCTTACTTCTGTAAAGGACGGTACACTCTCTGCATTCTTTCCATGCACATAAGCATGCAGGAGGGATTTACAGCACCATTCAGAATGGACTACTCGGCGTGGGTAAGAGTTAAGTGTCACGTGCTCCAAGGCTCCCTCTGAGTCATAGGCACTGAAACCTGAGTGCTGTCACACCCCTTCCCTGAAGAGGTCCTGGGACTGGCGTTTCCTGCCTGCAGAGCACAGAAGCACTTTCAGAGCACGGCTCCCGTTTGCTGTTACCACATGGAACTGGGGTGAAACCGTGCTCCCTAATTTTATACATTGGCTAACGTTTGGGAAACAGGACGCAGGTGGTCAAAATGAAAGCTCTCATCTTTGCAGCTGCTGCAGCCATGCTTCTGTCACCCACTTTCTGTCAAAGCGGTAAGCCCTTTTCTTATGGGATCAGTGGGGGGGGGGGGGAGATCCTGGTCTCTACAATTAATTCAATAGTGAATTTTCTTTGTGAGAAGTTTTTGATTTTCTAAGCATTTCCTCTGATTCAGCAAAGATATCACTTTAAAAAAATCCTATGTTTATACTTTCTGGTGAGGCATAAAAGGGGAAAAAGAATATTCTCAGAGATCAAGTGGTATGCTTTCAATAATCAACAAGGTTAATCAGTTAGGGTTTCTTAATTATATACTGTTTTTTACTTTCAGTGGTATCGGAGTTATTGTTTTCCCTGCCCTCATATGATTTTTAAGTTTTAGAAGTGAAGTTTCCTGAATACTATTACCCAACTCTTAATGTTTTTCTATTTTATTCAACACCAGTTCGGGATACATCTGCATCTACAACTCTTACCATTAGGTCACAATATAGTCAACATTGTTAGGAGCAGGAGAGCTGGGCAGAGAAACAACAAGGAGAAGGGGAAAACCCAAAGTTAAATAAAAACTCCAGACCTCTATTAAGGAATGTTGCTAACATTCACAGCTGGAATCACTGAGGTGGTTGTAGGAGAACCCTAAGAGAATTAGCAGATGGTAGCACATGTGGGGTTTATGAACAGGATTAAGTGAATGCTCTTTCTAGGAGTGGATGAACCAAAATGCAGCGCAATCATAAAAAAAAATGAGGTTTGTGGAGGTTCCTTCAAGATGCTGGGGGGTTTGGAGGAAGTGAAAAGGGCAGAATTCAAATGTGACAAAGTAAAAGGCAGTGAGTTTACTTTCTTCAATCGGGTGGGGGAGAAATGAGACGTGACTCAAGTCTACTTCCTTTGGACCAGTGCCTCTCTCAGGCCTTTTTCCCAGGTAGGCAAACATTTTAAAATCATTTTGTTAAATGGAAACCTGTATAAAGAATTTAGCAAATTAAAAAAAAATAAAATTTGGCCCTGGCTGAGTAGCTCAGTTGGTTAGAATGTCCTCCCCGGGTTCGATCCCCGGTCGGGGCACGCGCAAGAATCAACCAATGAATGCATCAACAAGTGGAATAAACAGGTCAATCCCTTTGCCTCTTTCTCTCTAAAATCAATTAAAATTTACTTTTGCAGTGAGTACTGTTCTTAAGGAAAACCACATAAGACTTGTTGAAGCTGAATCAGATCAGCTGACATCCTCATGGAAAATGGAATCCAGACCCACATAGTCAGCGTTGAGCATGTTTTTGGCGTGATGTCTTGCTCAATCACAGGAATTTTCTGAAAAATGACAAATACTTGGTTTCAAAAGCTCTCTTATCAGATCCTGAAGAGAAACAACTCGTACGATGTATTCTTCAGTCACCATTTACCAGCTGCATGCTTATCTGGAAGGGCACTTCTATTTGGGGGATGTCAGGTACAAACATTTTCCAAAATGCAAGCTGAGCAAAAGCGTTTGTGTGGCTAAACTCAAGTGTCACATGCCTCAACCTGCCTCATAGTTCACCTTTAAACAGGCACAAACCACTGCCATGTCCCAGATTTTTCTTTCTTTTCTTTAATCTACTCTACCCTAAATAGCACCCGAGCAGCTCCCTGCCCCTGTTTGTTCAGAAAATATTCTCCCTTTTTGTGACACATTGAATTAATTCAGTTTGTGCAATCTCAGGGTTATGAGGAAGGCTTCCATTTCACCTGGGGCGAATGGTAGAGGTGAAAACAGGATGGGAACCAGGTTACCGAACACTAACCTCAAGTATTCAACACATAGGAATTCAGAGGCCATGTGAAAAGGAACTGGCAGAGAAATAGCACTCAAAATTGGCAAGTAGGAAGTTTAAATTCAGCATAAAAGTTTGGCTCAGGTAACAAATTTGAATCTACTTTCTATACATGTCAAAGATTAATTTCTGGAAAACTTATACAATGATAAACAGATCTGATTATTGAGGTTTATTTGTTTTTGAAACTGCACTTTCAAGAATTAGGATTAGTAATATCAACAGGACATGTAATGCCAAATATTTCTAGTGTGCGGTCGTGTTTTTATGCTTCTCCCCCCCCCCCCCCCGCCCCATTTCCAACTTATCAGATCATCATATTGATTCATCTTCTGATTTTTCTTCCTTTGTCTCCTGTCCCCTTACAAATCTGACATTTGGATGTTTTGTTTTGTTTTTCTCACATCTCTCACGAGGCTATTCTGCCACTCCTACTAAATCAAACCACAGCCTCTATACAGACTAAAAAGTCCATACCTATCATTTGGATTTTCTTGAAATTTAGGGCTCCACACCTAAGGCTTTCTGCCAGTCCTGGGACATGTACACTCTAATATCCCAGCAGCAAACTCAAACTCAGGAATGCTCAACACGGAGATCCTCGCTTCTCTTTGTGCTCTGCCCTGTCCTTAGGAACATCTTCCTCCTCCAAGCCATTTTTGCCTCCTGCCTCTCCCCCACTGCCTCCATACCCAGTTAGATGCCAAGTCCCTTTGAGTCTCCATCACAGTCTCGTGTGTTCATCTTCCCCTTTCCACTGCCATTGCTCTCGTCCTGTAACTCACCATCCTGAGGTTAAATGATTAACTAGACTCTGAAACTGCCCTCCTTGCTTCCAATTTCTTATCTTTTCATTTTCAGTTCTTCTCTACACTGTCACCAAGGTCATCTCAAACACAAGTCAAATCATGGTTATGATACTTTCCTATTGCTTCTATAATAAATCATCTTAAATCAGTGGTTTAAATAAAACATTTATTATCTTATATTTCTGGAGGTCACAAGTTCTAAAGTCAAGGTGTTCATTCTGGAGGTTCTAGAAGAGAACCTATTTTCTTGCCTTTTTCTAGAAGCTGCTTGCATTCCTTGGTTCATGATTCCTTCCATCTTTAAAGCCAGAAGCATAGCGTCCTCAAATCTCTCTCTTGACTTTGACCCTCTTGCCTCCTTATTTTAAGGACCCTTATAATTACATTGGTCCACCCAGACAATCCAGGATACCTGCCCATCTCAAGATCCTTAATCACACCTGCAGTCCCTTTGCCAGGTGAGATAACACATTCTCAGGCTCCAGGCACCAGCAGGTGGAATCTTCAGGGTGCCACCATGCAGTCTACTACAACGGTCATCCCTCTATTCATAATTTTTTTATGTGTACAATTCCAGCATCTATCAATGGGCACATGATTCCGTAGGACAGTTTAGGGGCCCTTCAGAGATTTGGCTGTAATGTAATCTTTCAACTTCATCTCTCAGATGAACTTTATTAGTTTAAGACAGTGCATTTTTGTATGACCTTTCTCACTTGTCTGAGAGTTGAAGACAGGGAGAGAGTTTATTTAAAACTTTATGCAGTAAAACAGGCAATAAACATTTGCTGAATTAACTTATCTGACATTCCTAGATCCCATGACAGCCCATACTATGCCTCTGCCCATTCATAATCTACAGAAGCTTATGCCTCTATTAAATTCCACCTCTTTATGAACCTTGCTTATCTTTGTCTACATTCATCTTTTCATTGACATTTTACTCAAACAACTGTCAACCAGTGTATAAATGCTTATACAGTTTATAATTATATGACGTTGCTCTATAATGGTCTGATGTGCTATTTTGTTTCCTCTAAGAATATTATAAATTCCTTACATCTACTTTTTGCTCCAGCATTGGCTGGCATGGTGCTAGCATATGATAAACCTTTAATTGCCTGATCTACAGTGATTAAAAAAAAAAAAAAAAAGATCTGCGTGGCTCAGTGTTTGAGTGTTGACCTATGAATCAGGAGGTCACAGTTCAATTCCCAGTCAGGGTATATGCCTGGGTTGTGGGCTTGGTCTCCTTTTGGGGTGTGCAGGAGGCAGCTAATCAATGATCCTCTCTCATCGTTGATGTTTCTATTTCTCTCTCTCTTTTCCTCTCTGAAATCAATAAAACTATATTTAAATAAAAAATATAAATGACTCTACATACACTGTATTTTATGTCTTCTGAACCATAGATATGGCTCAGCAAAATATCACAAGTTAATACTTCTTTTCAATTGTAGGTATGGAAAATGATGCAGACAATTTGGCAGAGCCAACATTATCTATTAGGACCTTTCGTGGAGCTCCCAAAAATTTTTTTGAAGAGATCCCCCCTTTTGCCATAGAAGGCTGGACAGGAAGCACAACTGTAAAAATAAAGTGCCCTGAAGAAAGTGTTTCAAATCTCCATGTGAATAATGCTACCATGGGGTATCTGAGCAGCTCCTTAAGTACCAAACTGATACCTGCCATCTACATCCTGGTGTTTGCAGTAGGTGTGCCAGCCAACGCCGTGACCTTGTGGATGCTCTTCTTCAGGACCAGATCCATTTGTACGACCATCTTCTATATCAACCTGGCCACTGCAGACTTCCTTTTCTGTGCCACACTGCCCTTCAAAATAGCTTACCATCTCAATGGAAACAACTGGGTCTTTGGAGAGGTCATGTGCCGGGCCACCACAGTCATCTTTTATGGCAACATGTACTGTTCCATTCTGATCCTCGCCTGCATCAGCATCAGCCGCTACCTAGCCATTGTTCATCCTTTTACTTACCGGGGGCTGCCCAAGCGCACCTATGCCTTGATAACATGTGGATCGGTGTGGGCAACAGTTTTCTTATACATGCTGCCATTTTTCATTCTGAAGCAAGAGTATTATCTTGTCCACAGGGACATCACCACCTGCCATGATGTCCACAACGCATGCGAGTCTTCATCTCTCTTCCAACTCTACTACTTCATCTCCTTGGCATTCTTTGGATTCTTAATTCCATTTGTGGTCATTATCTACTGCTACACAGTCATCATTCGGACGCTTAATGCATATGATCATAGGTGGTTGTGGTATGTTAAGACGAGTCTCCTTATTCTTGTGATTTTTACCATCTGCTTTGCTCCCAGCAATATTATACTTATTATTCACCATGCCAACTACTACTACAACACCGACAGCTTATACTTTATCTATCTCATAGCTTTGGGCCTTGGTAGTCTGAATAGTTGCTTAGATCCATTCCTTTATTTTCTCATGTCAAAAATCACAGATCACTCCACAGATTATCTAACAATAGTGAAATCACCTTAGAGAACAATGGAAGTAATCTGTGAAACACATATGCTTGGGACCGCATGTGCGTAAGTGCAAGGAGCTCCATTCTCTAGCTCCCTTTTGAAGCTCTTAAGAGGCAGTGCTTCAAAATCAACACTGTCAGTATTTTTAGAACATCGATGAAGGAGAAAAGATATCACCACTCTCTTTATGGCAGTGGATACATTTACCTGACTGGTACTTTAAGCTCTTTATAGCTCCATCTTCCTACTTCTCTGAGCTTTCTACTCTAGATGAATTGAAGGAGAATGGAACAAGGGACAATGATACACCATGGAGAGAAGCTAATATCTTAGTTTTTGGTACCTGGCATCATTTTTTATTCTTCTGCTTTCTTCCACTTTCATGCTGGGGGCTGCCTCATTAGCTGATTCTAACTTTCTAACATCTCTTACCAGGATCTGTATCTTAGTCCCATCTTTGCCTTTCAACCGTTCTCTTCCCAGCCAGCCTATCCTCTGCTTTCCCAGGCCACTGCCAGATTTTTCTTCCTCAAATATCAGTTTGAATACCTCACTCAACTCTCCCCCAACCCCAAGCTCTCTGTAGCATTATTTATGATAAACAAGCTCTGAAAGCAACCCAAGTGCCCCTCAATAGATGTGCAGATAAAAAAGCTGTGCTACATGTAATCAATGGAGTATTACTTGGCCATAAAAAATAATGAAATCATACCATTTGTGCCAGCATGGACCTAGAGGGTATTATACTCAGAGAAATAAGCCAGAGAAAGACAAATACATGTGGTTTCACTTATATGTGGAATCTAAAGAACAAAATAAGCAAACAAACAGAATTGAAATGGACTCATAGATACAGAGAGAGAACTGGTGGTTGTCAGAAGCAAGGGGGCATTGGGGCACAGGGAGAAAGAGATGAAGGGACTAAGAACCACAAGTTGGTAGTTATAGAATGATCACAGAGATGTAAAGTACAGCATAGGAAATCTAGACAGTAATATTGCAATAACTATGTATGGTGCCAATTGGGGTACTTGGAAATATCAGGGGGAACACTATATAAAATATGATTGTCTAACCAACACACACACACACACACACACACACAACCAAGCCAAACCAAACCAAACCAAAACAAAACAAAAAAACAGCTCAAAAACCTCCACTGTTTTAGAATAAATTATTAATCTTTACTTGGACATTCAGGGCTAACTTCCTAATTTTACTTCCCAATAAACCTTGCCTGTGATGTAGACACTAGCCAAGCTTCTTGCTTTGCCTGTGATGTGATTTCTCCTCTTTCTGCCTTTGTCTCTAACTAGAAAGCTATTTCTAACATGTTTGCCTTAATTCTTTCCATCTGTTAAAGTCCTCAAAGGACCATTCTTCCCTGATTCTCAAGCTAGAAGTTCATTTTTCTAATCTGAACTTTCGAAGCATTTTATTATGGTACTCCTATATAGTTCATTTATATACAAATATTAATTCCATAAACACCCAGGCAGCATGTATAGTAGAGAAGGGGCTTGTTCTGTCTCTTCTTTGTGCTTTTTATGGCAACCCCAGGCTCCAGTGTTTTCAGGGCCCGTGGGGCCCAGC
This sequence comes from Murina feae, assembly GCA_004026665.1. NCBI lineage: Eukaryota > Metazoa > Chordata > Mammalia > Chiroptera > Vespertilionidae > Murina > Murina feae. The sequence goes on along the minus strand of PVJC01005894.1, from coordinate 9,023 downwards.
TCCATGCTTCACTAGTACATCGTCATGTGGCTGAATGAAAGAATAAATCCCAAAGCATCTTAGCAGCATGAAAGCCCACTAAGTTCTAACAGGGAAAGCAAGGTATTCTGTATGACAAGGGACAACATCATTTTTAGTTGGACATATAAAAAAACCAGGAAGCTAAGCAACAAATATACTCCAAATCATATAGAAGTTTAAAATGCCTCCATTACTTTTGTGGCTTAAACATAGTTTTTAATGGGAAAAAGGATATTTCATTATAAATGCCCAGCATCTTCCTGTAGGTAAATGACTATATTTCTCTTAGTTTAAGGATTAGACAGAAGGTAGGATATCAGTAGTTAACAGCCTGAAAGATTGCTGACATGAATTTTCAAGTCTGTAAGAGTGAGCATTGACCAATATACTTGTAGTGACCATCAAAACAATAAAAACTTAAAATGCATACTTTTTAATGTGCAGAGTTTCCTATTTCATTGGACTTAAATTAATAAACACACACACACATGCCCATAACGATCCTGTACAGCATGTGTGCAGTTGTGTGAAGAACAAAAATCAGGTAAATAATAAAGCAAGAAAGAAAAACAAATCTGTTTTTTGCAATTAAAGTCATCAGCTGCAATACAGTTTTATCTATGGAAAACATGAAACAATATTCACTTGTTAAAAGCACACTTAATTTTTATGCAATAAATTACATGTAGCAAAACAGAACTTTTGGTGGGAATATAATTCCTATGTTCTCAAGCAAAGCCTTCAATTTAAAAATAGCTCAAAATTCACTGCCTCTTGTGAACTAAGTGTGTTCTCTGCTAAGTGTATGCCAACATGCCCTTTACCCAGCCTTTCCCCAAGACACAAAAAGAAGTTGGTGCCTACACAACGTTATACTTGAAATACTATTACCAAGGACCAAGTAGTATTTACCCATATAAGGATATTTTATATGGCCAAGCAATCCTCGCCAACTTACATCACTGTCCTTTATCTTTGATAAAACTCAGCGTCTATTCTTTGAAGATGTTATTATTGAGATCTTTAACACTATATATTTTACAAGCTTTATTTTATACTGACAATACAAGTAATATATTTCCTTCTATTACTTTCCATGTTTGGACCTTGGGAAGGCAAGGCACAGAAATACCACCATAAAATACAACTGGAAACTTCTAGCTATTAAAACAACAGAGGTTTTATTTATTTATTTATTTATTTATTTTTAAAAAATATTTTATTGATTTTTTACAGAGAGGAAGGGAGAGGGATAGAGAGTTAGAAACATCAATCAGCTGCCTCCTGCATACCCCCCACTGGGGATGTGCCCGCAACTAAGGTATATACCCTTGACCAGAATCAAACCTGGGACCCTTGAGCCTGCAGGCCAACGCTCTATCCACTGAGCCAAACCAGTCAGGGCTACAACAGAGGTTTTAAAAGAGAAATGCAGCTCTAGCTGGCTTGGCTCAATGGATAGAGCATTGGCCTGTAGACTAAAGGGTCCTGGGTTCGATTCCAGCCAAGGGCACATGCCCAGGTTGCAGACTCTGTCCTCAGTAGGGCGTATGCAAGAGGCAGCTGAGCAATGATTCTCTCTCATCATTGATGCTTCTATCTCTATCTCCCTCTCCCTTCCTCTCTGAAATCAATAAAAAATATATTTTAAAAAAAGAAATGCACACATCCTACCAAATAAACGGAACCATATCTCCGCCTTTTCCCAAGGAAAGAGATCAGGCTGAGAAAAGAAAGTTTTAAAACTAATGGGCAGAGAAAGAAAAATGTTGAAAAAAAACAGGAATTTAACCAAATCGGATTCATTGCATAGAATTGTTTTAAGTCTGTTAGCTGTTCCAATACCGTTCAAGCCCCTAATTTTACTGGCCAGAGTACTTTAATGCCTGAGCTAGAACCCAGCACTCTAGGCTCATATTTAATGCTCTAATCACACCATTAAAGCCACTGCTTTCACACTGAGGAAGGATGTCCAACAGAGAGCTGGCACCTCATGATCACTCAGGGAGGAAGGCTTTGGGGTGCTCTGGAGGGGTGTTATGTGGTTCTGACTTGATTCAGAACCTTCACAATGGAATGCCGAGGGGAGGGGGGGGACACCTCTACCGCCTGCCTCTGAAATGCTATGAAACATTTGTGGAGTCAGGCTCACCTCAAGGACAAACCCTCAAGTGGCTGTGGGCAGGGCATTACGTTATAACCCTGTAAGATAGGTACTACATGTGTACACTGAAGCATAGAGAATTTTGGTGATTTGACTAAAATCCCTAGTTAATTTTTGGCAAAACCAAGATTTGAATGGTGCCTTGCGTCCAAAGCATTTTATCTTAAAATGCTGTTAAGTGTGTGTGCCTTGTGCCAGAGCCACAGCTATATCAGTGACCACAGCAGGTGGCAGCTCACCTTCCTGGTTGATAGGGTCTACTCTCCTCCCCTGAGATGCGGGAGCACAAGACTTGGATCTGAGTCTCATTCTCTCATTCCCTGGCCTGGCATTCAACCCAACTCTCAGGTTCATTCACATCAGGTGAGAGAGCGCCCATCCCCCACAGTTGCTGTGAGGCTCAAATGAAGATCCGAGTAAGGGCACCTGTACAGTGTAGGTAGGGGTAAGCCCTACCTGCTGCCCCCGTGCCAATCAGAGGCAAACAGCACAGGAGGCCCCCACCTTAGGGAACAGTTTTCTTCACCTTTAATGAGGAGTGAACAGGAATTACATTGTTTTATTTTTTTATACTTTTAGTGAATTTTTATTTATTAAAGATTTATTTGGCACAGGTAATACATAGTATAAAGTTTAAAAGATGAGGAAAGATTTCATCCTATTCTCCAGTCACTCAATGCTCTTCCAGAGGCAACCACTTCTGTATGCTGCAGGACACTACATGATGCCAAAATATTTCTAATGCTTTGAAACAAAGTTAGTTACTTTGAAGGGAATACCTGAACTGGAGCAGTCCTGTTCTAGAAACTAGACTAAGTTATTGGGGGAACTGGCCCTTTGTGAGTTGTTTACCTTGTATTTTGAAAGTTTAGAAACACTGAATTATACATGCAGTCTTAAAAAACTTAAAAGTTCAAATAGTACAAGAACAGAGAAAAAAGAAGTATTGAACTTTCTATCTGGTTCACCTTCCAGATGGTGTCTTCTTTAAGAAATATTCTATGCACATATAAGCCTACACATACATGGGTGTGTATGCCATTTGTGTGTGGGTAAGCATACAAACACTTACCACACATATTAAATATTGTCCAGTATAGAACATTCTTTGTGTGTTTCACTGCAATTTAACCAGCCCTCCTGATGGACATTTTAGATTTTTTTGTCTTTTGCTATTACAAACAATGCTGCAATAAACATCATTTTCCATCTGTCTTAACATAAGTTTGAGTCACACAGACTGGGGCATAGTTCCAGAAATAATTACTTTTGGGGGGTAACATTGGACAACTTGGTCTTACCTTCATTATCTATAAGATGATAATAATGATAGTTCAGAGAGCTGTTATGAGGATTATGCGAGAATATGCACAAAGTATCTAATACCTAATATCGTGCCCAGCAAATATCAGGTGGTGAATAAATGTTTGTTCTAACCAAGGATGTATTTCCCATCTGAGATAAGGCAGTTCCTGGTTGCAAAGTCTCATGTAGAGGAGACGCTCACCTCTTTTGGGTTGGCTGACACATAGGGACATGAAAGGTATGAGTGGCTAGCACCGAGGCAGCATCACTCCCACCCTCAGGTGACAGGTCACACAAGGCTCACCACTTGGCCCAGTACCCTTCAAATAGTGGCCAGTATCTGACTCCTTATAATATCAGTACCAGCTCCACAGCCAGATAAACCGTCTGCTCTTCATGGGGACTCTGGCCAGGTCAGTGTCCTATGTCCAGGACAAAGCATGCTGGTTCCTCCCTAAATCATCCTGCTTTCCACCCACCTAACCAACTCTTCCTTACCTTTCAGGCACAGCTTCTATTCTATCTCCACGGCAACTGCTCTTAGGATTCTAATCCGCAACAATCCCAACCATCTCTGAGTCCCCTGTGCACTCCTCATTTTGGCGCGTGGCCACATGCCTATCTCAGCTCTTATTTAACCATTCTACCAGAGAATGCCCACTGCCTCAATCAGTTTTTCAGCACTGAGGATAAGGACACAGAACATTCAAATGGTGTCACGTGTTCCTTGGATCCCCTTTCCCGCACCAGATGCTAGATAATGCACTATGCGCACAGTATGTGCTCAGAAAGTATCTAAGAACTTGGACTCTGAACAAAGCCCACTCACAACTGAGTCTTTAGGCAAAGAGTGGAAGCAGTCGTTAGCTCTGGAGCTGGCTTCCCTCTAAAGTCTGACGCCTGGAAAATGACAGCGCTGTGTCTTCCATTCTGATTCACAGGCAATTGCTGGAGCAAGAGGCCCATAAGCTTTAGGAAAAGATGGGTAAAAAAAAAAAAAATCCTCCCTTCCACCTTTTCCCTTATCTCGTCTGTAAACGTGAAGGAAATGACCTTGCTGCAACTCACCTTCAGTTTCTGCGACTTGGCATGGTATAAAACATCCTGGTAGTGCTGGGCATAGTCTGGGTCCACATCTCTAATCTTAGCTGTAGGTAACTGCAGACATTCTAGTGTCTTTAAAGGATCGCCTTCATCTATAGCTTCATTGATACACCCCACAGCCACAACTCCTGGAAAACGAAGAAAGTTTTCCTTTTAAACCACAGTACTTTATAAGTTCTCTAGAATCAGCAATTGCAAAGATGGAGTTAGGAAGGGGGGCTCGGGGGGGAAATCCACACGCACAAAAAAACTATAAGAGTTAATTAACAAGTACAGCTAAGGCTGTGAGAGATAGATCGGTGTACAAAAATCCAGTGTATTCCTATATATTTGTAATGTGCAATCTGAAACAACAGTAAGGGAAAAATCCATATATACTAGATTCTAATTACAAATACATAATAATTACAAAAAGAATAAGAATAAATTTAACAAAAGAAGCATAGGTATGAAATATAATTGAAAAAAATTAAAGATGACTTAAATAAATGGAAAAATCTTCTCACGTTTGTGGCTCTAAAGACTTAATATTATTCAGATGGAAATACTTAAATGGATTTACAGAGTCAATGAAAGACCTAACAAAACCCCAGCTGCCTATTTTTTTTAACAGACATTGCCAAGCTGATTCTCAAACTCACATGGAAATGCAATAGGCCAAGAATAAAAAAATGCAACATTGAAAAAAGAATAAAGTTGCCCTAGCTGGTTTGGCTCAGTGGATAGAGCGTCGGCCTGCAGACTGAAGGGTCCCGGGTTTGATTCTGGTCACATGCCAGAGTTGCAGGCTTGATCCCCAGGGTGGGGTATGCAGAAAACTGCCGATCAGTGATTCTCTCTCACCATTGATATTTCTATCTCGCTCTCTCCTTTCCTCTCTGAAATCAATTATATATGTGTGTGTGTGTGTATGTGTGTGTGTGTATACACACATACACACATGTAAAGATTAGTGCATCTAAAATATAAAATTTTTTTTAAAAAAGGAAAAAGAACAAAGTTGAAGGACTCTTCCCAATTTTGAAATTTACTACTAAAGCTACAGTTAATACTGCATCGTACTAGGGTAAGGATATACAGATCAATGGAAGAGAATTTAAAATTCAGAAATAAATCCTTACAGTTATGGTCAGTTGATTTTTGACAAGGATGCCAAGACAATTCAACAGGTAAATTATAGTTTTTATAACAAATGGTCCAGGGACAAACTGGATAACCACATGAAGTAGAATGAAATTAAATTTCCCATATTACTCCATGCACAAAAAATAACTCAAATGGATCACAGACCTAGAAGTAAAAGCATCTATAATAATAAAAGTGTAACATGCTAGTTAGACCGGACAGCTGAACAATCTTCTGGACGTCATTTCAGACGTCCTTCTGGAGGGAACCACTGTGGCAGGGGCCAAGGCAGAGGCAGTTAGGGGTGATCAGGCAGGCGAGCAGTTAGGGGCCATCAACTAGGCAGCAAGTGGTTAGGGGCGATCAGGCAGGCAGGCAGAGTTGATAGGGGTGATCAGGCAGGCGAGCAGTTAGGGGCCACCAGGTAGGCAGGCAAAGTGGTTAGGGGTGATCAAGCAGGCAGGAAGTCTGGTTAGGGACGATCAGGCAGGTGAGCGTTTAGGAGCCGGCAGTCCCAGACATCTCCCAAGGCATCCCGGATTGCGAGAGGGTGCAGGCTAGGCTGAGGGACACACACCTCTCCCCCTGACCCCCTGCACAAATTTTGTGCACCAAGCCCATAGTGAACTATAAAACTCTTGGAAGAAAACATAGGAATAAATCTTTGTGGCCTTGAATTAGGCACTCCTTCTTAGCCATGACACCAAACCCACAAATAATAAAAAAAATTTAAATGCATGGGATGTTATAAAACTTAAAACTTTTGTGCTTTAAAGGACACCATCAAAGAAAATGAAGACAACCTACAGAATCGGAGAAAATAGTTACAAGTCCTGTATCTGATTAAGGACTTGTATACCTTCTACGCAAGTATGCCAAATATATAAGCTAACTCTTAACTATTCAAAAGTAAAAAAGAGAACCCAATTTAAAATGGGTAAAGGACTTGAATAGACGTTTCTTTAAAGATGGTACACAAATGGCTAATAAGCACATGAAAAGATGCTCAGTATCATTAGTTATTAGGAAAACGCAAAACCCAATCCCAATGAGATACCACTTCATACTCACAAACCATAACAGGTGTGAGGATATGGTGAAACTGGACATACATTGCTGGTGGAAATGGAAACTGATACAGTCACCTTAGGAAACAGGCAGTTCCTTAAAATATTACACACAGACCACCATATGATCCAGCAGTTCCACTTCTTGGTATGTACTCAAGGGAACGGAAACCATATGTTCACACAAAAGCTTAACATGAATATTTACAGAAAGAGTATTCATAATAGCTAAAAATAGAAACAACCCAAATATCCATCAACTGATGAATGAATAAATGAAATGTCTACCCATAGAATGAAGTATTTAACCTAGGAAGGAATATGAAGTATACTGAAATGTGATACAACATAGATGAACCTTGAAAACATTAGGCTAAGTGAAAAAAACCAGACACAAAAGGCCACATATTACATGATTTTATTTATATGAAATGTCAAGAACAGGAAAATCCAGAGTCACAAAGTAGATTAGTGGATTAGGGGATGGGAGGCGGGGATGTTAATGGTACGAAGATTCTTTTTGGGGTGATGAAATGTTATGAATTTAGACAGTGGTGAGACAGCAAGATGGTGGTGAAGTAGATGGAAGTTCACACTCGCCTCCACCCAGCACCATATCAGATTGCAACTAAAGTACAGAAAAATCAACCTGAATAACCATCTGAAGACTAGCTGAACAGGAGTCTTATAACCATTATACAACTTTTAAATACATAAAACAATAAAAAGGTAAATGTTATGGTATATGAATTATGTCTCCATGAAGCTGCTATAAAAAGGGGGTTAACTTTACATACAAGTAGCAGCAGGGATGCTAATTTCTAAGGCAACCCTCAGTTAAGATAGTGGATGATGGAATCATAAAATACCAGTGCTGGAAGAATTTAATGAAGAGATATACAGGAAAAAAACTGAAATGCAAAAACATGTGGATATATATTCTATTCTTTGGATTATTCTTTTTCACCACTCTGCAAAAAAAAAAAAGTCAAAACAAAGAGTTGCAAAAGCAAACAATTCCCTACACTGTTAGCAGAGTGAATTTCCAGGTCAATATAGTCCCAACGATGTTCAATGGAATGCTCTGTGATGATGGAAATGCTCTGTATCTGGGCTTTCCAATATAGTAGCCATTACCCACATCTAACGGTTAAGCCACTACAATGTGGCTAGTATAAGTAAGAAACATAATTTGAAATTTTATTTAATTTCAGTTAAGATACCCATACTTTCTTGGAAGTATAGGAAAGCTCCATAGTCATGTATGTTTGGGGATATTGTTAAGGTTCAAGTACAGCTACTGAAAGCCACTGTTTCAGTGATACCACCTGATAAGATAACACCTGGAGCCCTAAGTCTTGGAGGGACCAAGGGAAGAATAAGCATTGCACCAGTTTAACCTCCCACCGTCTCTACCACAGCAAAGGATCTTAGGACAGAGACTTGAAAGGTCCAGGAATGGAAAGCACAGAAACCAAGCTATGGAACCTGGAAAGTTTTTGAAACTAGCAAAAGAGGTCATTTCTCAATACTGCCTTACTATTAAAAATAAACTATCAACCAGTCATAAAAAACTATAGTGTATGTACAAATATGTGTATATATGTGAACATATGTATATAAACATTGTACACACATACATATATACTAACAGGGGACTTTTGCTTCCCAGCTTAGTGCTGATGGACAAGGACTACTACAAAACTTAAACATAAACAAGCAGCAAGCTTAGAAAATAAACATTCTTAAAGCCAAACTTATTACTTATTTTGTCAGTTACATATCTTTCATCCAAAACATTCACAATTCACTTTAAAAATGTGATATGCTATGGAACAGAATAAGTACTATTAATTTTTAATGAGTATCTGCATCTTGAGATATCTGAAATTAAAGTAAAATACTTCAGCTAAGTATCTCCCAAATAGATGACTCCATAAATACCACCTTGCTAAGAACGGAAATAATTATCTGGAGGATGGAAGGGACAATCTAAAATGATTAGAAATTATTCCTGATTATAGTACTTACTTAAATATGTTTGAAGAAAAAGTAAAAGTACTTTCCTAATATGCAAATTATATTATCTCAAAACATTGGGAAGAACTCAGGAAAGTCTAAGCACTATCTACATACAAGGTATCATCATTTTTTAAAACTCCTCACCTGAGGATATGTTTTTTAAATATATTTTAGAGAGGGAGAGGGAAGGAAGGAGAGAGAGAGAGAGGAGAGAG
>PVJC01005893.1:0-57069 GCA_004026665.1 Murina feae | reverse complement strand
TATATATCAACGAGTGAATCTAAGAATCAAGTGAATAAAAAATCTGATGAACAGAATAAACTGGTGAATAGAATAGAATCAGAGGCATAGAATGGAGTGGACGGACAATTTTGGGGGGTTAAGGGTGTTGGGGGTGCGTGAAGAGACTGGACAATAATTGTACACCTATGGATGAGGACAGTGGGGGGGCAAGGACAGAGGTTAGGGTGGGAAATGGGAGGAGGGGAGCTATGGGGGAAAAAAGAGGAACAACTGTAATAATCTGAACAATAAAGATAAATTTAAAAAAAAAAACTTTTTGAAAAAGTTGCATTAATTTTTTAATAAACGGAAATGGTGGAAATCACATAAGCATTTGAATTTCACAGCCCTGACCCCAGCTTTTAATAGTTGGGGTTCCTTCTGCGGATGTAGAGGGAATGCCTTCTTCCTTTGAATCAGTTCATTACAAACTGAGATATCCTCGTTGGGAAACTGAAAAGGCAGGAAAGGCTGTCTTCCCTTCCTCGTCTATAAATAAACAGAAGGACAAAGATAAAGACTGAAGCAGCTCCCAAGCCAATATTTTTAAACACATGTTGACCTGCTTTAAATGCCTTACTTACTGTGACCAATTTTTAAGGGGGAAGGAGCTCAACTATGTCTAAAGCTAGAAAATAATTGATAACGTGTGCTTCTTTGCTTGACACTTCGTATTGTTTAAAAAAAAAAAAAAAGCCAGAATCTTCATACCTATTGGTTTTTATCAAAGCTAATACAAACATCTACTTTCTGGATGTCGGTTGTTGTGCTCAATATACCCCAGATTAACCTGCCGAAATGAGAGTGTTCATTCTCCCATGCCTTCACAGTTTTATTTGAATTAACATAAAGGAGCAACAGGTCCAAAACTAACACAGAAATATATTTACCTTAGAATATACAGTGCAACCTACATTTGAATTAAAACATAAACAACAATTATTCATCTCTTTTTGCATTAAAAAAACTCTGTTTCTTTACTGGTAATTTTCAGATCAATTTAATCTAATCCATCAGACATAATATAAAAATAAAACTTTAATGCAGCATTATCTTGAAAAATCACCTTCTAGGATCTCCATTAATTTTTTTTCCCAAATTATAAAGCCTTAAAAGCTCAATGAAGTCAGATCCATAACACCCGAATAAAAGCAAACTTGGACCCTTGCAGGAAACTGCTCAGAGAACCTGAACATCAACCTCAGGAGGCCTGGAGTCCTTCTAGACTGGCATGAGGAGGCGATCTAGTTCAAGGCCTAGAAAACCAGATTGGTTAGAAGGTGGCTCCATGGACATAGGAAACTGAGAAAAGGTGGAAAAGAGATGTGTACAGTTTGATCTAGAGGCCTCTACGCTTCAGGAATTCCCAAGTCCTCATCTCTCAAGGCCCCCGGCGGGCTTGGAGCCCAGCTAAGTATATCCTTCCAGCCTGGGTGCCTTCATCAGGCTGGTGCACCTTGGGCTTAGACTGACTTCACTGCAAGGGTAGCAAGCGCCTCACTGTCGAGAGGTTGGCTACCTGAGCACGCTTCTGTGTGTCATGTGCATAATCACAAAGCTAAGCACTGGAGACACAGCCAGGAATAAGACAGACATGCAATGCGCCCTCATGGGGTGTACAGTCTAACAGGGAGGTCCCCACTTACAAACGAGTCTCCTGGGAGAAACAGGGAGCTATGAGCCCACATTACAGGAGTCCCTAACTTAGCCAGGCTGGTGGAAGGTCTCCCTGAGGAAATGGTGAGTAGTGACGGCTGCACTTGCTCAAGTCACCTAACCTGGCAATGCTTTAATATCTTCAACTGTAGAATGGGATATTAATGGCGTGTAGCATACAAAACTCTTGTGAGGATTAAATCAGATAACAATGAAAGAACTAACCACAGGGACGAGCATCTGGAAATTACTGTTGTCGTTTTTTGGTTTTTTTTAGGGCATACATTTTATTTTTTTTTAATTTTGTTTTATTGCTTAAAGTATTAAAATGCTTATTATTACAACATTTTTGGCCTGAAGGAATACATAAGGTAAAAGGAACGAAGGAGGGACATAAGAGGAACCATTCCAGGCAGAGGCAGAAATATATGCAAAAGGCTGGACACACCCAAAATGTGTGCCTCCTGCCCCCTGAAGAATTAGGACCCACAAAGAAACAAGGAAAGAAACTGAAGTATCTCTATAAGAGAAGATCCTTTTCAAGCGTTTCTCCCCTGCCTCTGCTTTCCCTTCCATATCCCATGGTGTAATCTTTATTCTCTTTTTTTCTACATTTCCCAAATTCTCTCTATTAAGCACATATTACGTCCACAATATAAAATTTTTTTTAGAAAGAAGAGAGATACTTTTAAAAGAGATCCGGTCATTGTTTCCCTTCCTGTAACAATCTCATAACTTCTGCAAAGTTTGGCCATTATTCATTACCCTTTGCGTGCCTTCCCACTCACTCAGCAGCTAACTGTCACCACTCCATTGAAACGGCTCCCCTGGACAGAATTCTGGCACTATACTTCTAGCACACAGATCTGCTCTCTCACTCACCTGCTTAAAACATTGAATGGCCTCTTAGGCCCTGTATTACATCTAAACTTCTCAGCAAAATCACCCTAATGATTCGGGACCTAATTAAGCCTAATCTATCTTTCCAGTGTCATTTCCAGCCACTCTTTATTACTAACCCTCTCTCCACCCACTCCCAGCCACACAGAACTCCTCACCAAATTTCCTGAACACAGCATGGGCTTCGAGGTCCCCCTGTCTGAGCCCATTTGAGTTTTGCTGCCAAGAAAAGCCTTCCAACCTTTTCTCCATCTCCCAAAATTCTAGTCCTCCCAAATTCAATGAGTGTCAACATCATCTCCTTTATGAAAGTTCCTCCTATCCTGTCCACCTCTCCCCAAAACACAAGCCCTTGGCAACTATCCCCACATTGCCCTCCAAGGAGTTAGATACATGTTTATTTCTCTGCTCATGTTCCAAGTTACATAAAAGAAGTTAATCTAATTTACCTTTGTGTATAGAAGTACCCAGGTCAAACTGAATAAATGGTGTGAGCTATTTTCGCTCAAATTAAAATAATATAATGATCTATTGATAAAATGTCATGAAAGGTAGAACATTTAGAGCATACCGGAGATAGGAAAGAAGCGAAGACAACACATGCAGACCATTTCAGTTCTTTATCCTTCTCTTGCACTCTTACCTGAGTACTAACTCCAGCACAGTATCGAGCGGGCACTACCTGCATGGAACTGTGCTGGCAACTGCAGGTACAGTTGTAAATAAAACAGAATCCTTGCCTCCATAGGCTCACAATCTGCCTATAAGATGGATGCTAAAGACACACGCAAACACACAGACAATTACAGATTGTGGGAAGTGACACAGGAAAAAGAACAGGAGACCAGGAAAAGAGGGTAACGACAGCGAGGCTCCAAATTAAATCCGGAACCGGGGAAGACCTCTCTAAGAAAGGAACTGTGACAATGAGAAGTGAAGGCTGAGGAGGGATTAACCATGTGAAAAATGGGAGAAAGAGCATTCCTAAAGAGGGACAATGTCCTGGAAGGTCCTGAGGCAGGAGGGAGCATGGAGCCTTTAGAGCGAAGGATGACCGGTTTGCCAGCAACCTGGTGGAAAAGCAGGGGTGCGGCTGGCCTGCAGCTCCTCTAGGGTGTGCTGTTTCTATGAAACAGTCTGTATTTTCTTCTAAGGGGACCCATAAGCCACTGAAGATTTTAGGCAGTTTTGTGGTGGGAGTAGGGGCACGGGTGATGGGGTCAGATTTACACATCTAATCTAATAAAAGAGTAATATAGAAATTGACAGTTTCTATGGGATGTCTAAGCCATGTCCACCAGCCAATCAGAGCAGCTGTATGCAAATTAACCCAGCCAAGATGGAGGCCAGCAGTCACAGAGCTGGAGTAAACAGGAGGCTTCCGTTGCACCAGAAGTAAATTGTCTGACTAGGCCAGCTGGGCCTCTCTCTGCTTACGGCAACATAGTTGCAATTATAGAAGCCACAGAGCTGAACCAAACAGGAGGCTTCCGTTCCAACAGTGATGGAGGAAACTGCCTGCGTAGGCCGGCTGGGCCTCTACTAAGGTAACGTTCTTTCAATTATAGAAGCCACGGAGCTGAAGCCAACAGGAGGCTTCATTATCTGCCTAGGCCTGGGCTTAAAGTGTATCAATTATAAGAAGATAAATAAACCCCAGAAACCTGCTTCCAGCCAGCCTTGCTGAGACATTGGGTCAATGGGAGCTGTGGGCAGCCTAAAAGCCTGAAAACGGCCCTCAGCCCTGCACCCAGGCTGCCCAGGCACCCCAGTAGGGACCCAAACCCTGAAGGAACTGTGGGCAGCCTGGAAAACGACCCTCAGCCCCACATCCAGGCTGCCCAGGTACCCCAGTAGGGACTTAAACCCTGAAGGGACTGTGGGCAGCCTGAAAACAGCCCTCAGCTCCTCACCCAGGCTGGCCACACCCCAATGGGGTGAGGGTCCACACTGGGGGGCTTGGCCAACCTGCAAACAGTCATCAACCCCTCACCCAGGCTGGCCAGGCATGCCAGCAGGTGGACATCCCCCGAAGGATGTCCAGACTGCGAGAGGACACAGGCCGGGCTGAGGGACCTCCCGAGTGCACAAATTTTTGTGCACCAGGCCCCTAGTTTAAAATATTACTCTGCAGTGAGGAATTAAAATTCCTTTTAGGTAGAATTACTAGTCAGATGGAAAAGTTCTTCATTTATTTGATTTTCCAGTACATTTAAGATAATAATTATTTGAACATCCATCATTCTAATATTATGCTCATCAGTCAAATATTTGTCTCTGCACATTCTCAAAAGTGAAACCCAAACCACTCCTGTAGCTCTTGTTTCTCTGAATAATATACTTCAGGTGTACAAAGTTACAGTACAGATCCTGGTGCCCAGAATGCCACACTGTATGTGCCAACAAATGTTTAATCTGAGCGACCATTCCAAAGTGTTTAAAGCCTCTTGTCAAGACAAAGACTAACATCTGAGGTTGCCTGAAACTCAAATTTTTCATTTTAGCTGCAGTGGAAGACTTGGCCTTTTCTATCTAAGCCCATGCTTTATGAATGGCACATAAGGGATGGTGAAGGCTGCAGTGTTTGTTCAGAAATGTTACAATCCTCTCTGCTAAGAACAAAATCACTCAAGTGACAATTATGTCAAAAAAAAGTAGATAAAACGCAGTATCATTTCTAGAATGCTCTTGTGAGATTTTATTAAACCAAAATAAATGTTACAACAAGAAAAAGGGAGAGGAGGGAAGAAGAGAAATACAGTTGCAAATTGAATAAGAACTACAGGAACAAACTTGCACACTCGGTGTATGGACTGTGCCAGCAAGCAGCCATGTGGCATGGGTGCTACGTAGAGCCTGGGAAAGAAAACGGTGACCATGCCTGGGAAGGACACCACAGAAATAGCCAGCCCAGCAGGTGTGGCTCAGTGGTTGAGCACTGACGTATGAATCAGGAGGTCACAGTTCGATTCCCGGTCGGGGCACATGCCCAAGTTGCGAGATCAATCCCTAGTGTCGGATGTATAGGAGGCAGCCAGTTAATGATTCTCTCCCATTATTGATATTTCTATCTCTCCCTCTCCTTTCCTCTCTGAAATCAATAAAAATATTTTTAAAAGAGAATAAAAGAAATATCCAACATCCAGCCAAGATGAGAACGAGAACAGAGGGAAAAGTATAACCTGCACACACACACAGTGTGTTATAAACTTCTTGTCCAAGATTTTCATGTTATTCAATATAAAAACAATGTTTGGAAAAATCAATGAAATAAAAGGAAATCCAGACCAAAGAAGGGAGTAGAAACAAGGACCTCCTGGTAAGGTACAAGGAGTGGGACTTAATGGCTTTAGAAAAATAATCTTGAAAAGGTAAAATAGTAGTTGTACATTAATATAAGACCACCAATATTAAAAGCTAACTTTTATTTAGCACATACTTTGTATTAGATCCTGTTATTTCTATAGGTTATCTGATTTAAACCTCTTACCAGGTCTATGGTGGGTAGGAACTTTAATTCCATTTGAAAGGTGAGAAAATTGGTGCTAAATCCAGTATCATAAAATTAAAATGTGAATGTGAGGTCAGCTCAGTCTGACCAGAGGTTTTGCAATTAAATTCCAGGTAAGTTTTATTGTTATTTTTTAATCTACATAATTAAGGCTTAAATAAAATACAATATGGATTTTTTCACCTTAACTCTTTTAAGAGAAAGTTTTCTAAATAATACTTTATATTTTCCTTCTTTCTTATACACAATATCCTGAGCATAATTTAATAATAATTCACAATATACCAAGCAGAACTGAAACAGTAGCTATCATGTTCTGCCTTAAGAGGTATTGAGATATGAAGGACTATTTGCTCATTCACAAAATGAGCGCCAAATGCTCTTTGAAATGTTCCTCTTCTTTTATAATTCTGTCAATTCCTCCCTGACAGGTTATCAACTTCAACTTCTAGCTGCTGTGGGGGTACTGAACTCTAGCAGCAATCGACCTCCACCGCCTCCAATTCAGCTACTGCTCCAGGTTCTCTTGCTCCATCTGCTGCCTTCTGAATTCCAATCAGTTCAATTCAACACATCTTTATAAACCAACTATGACTTGTATTTGTTCTCAGTGTGGTATTTTACCAACAGTAATAGCAAAGACACCATGTCAAACCAAGAAAACCTAAACTTCCTTTCCAGCAAACCTCAGCTGGCCAGTTCCGAGGGACACTGTACCTTAACGAAGGTTGAGACGACTGACAATCCTGTGAATTAGCAATGGTATCCTCATTTTACAGAGAGGTAAACTGAGGCTCGGACATTAATCAGCTCGGGCTTTCACTCTCGTAAGTAGCAGAGCTAGAATTGGAACGTGATCGTTCTGCTTTAATGTTCACTGCCACAAAGGGGAGGGAAAAAGACAATTTCATGCAGCACTCATGGCCTCAAAAAGTATTTCCCATGTTCTTTGTCTTTAATGCAGGATAAGTGTTGAATGATATCACAAATCTACACTGACATTACAGGACAGGATTCACAGCACAGACCAGAGGTTGCTAACCAGGCAATACAGCATATATGATGAGCTGGGCAGTGCTGCCTATGCATTAATCCCCGCCAGCCTGGATGCCACTTTCACACATCATGTGACTTCCTCAGTGATTTCCTGGCACTCCTGGGTGCAACCCACCACTTTTAGGCAGTTTATTGCACAAGAATAAAAGCACTGTGCAAAATCATGCACATTTCTTTAATATGCTCTATATCATTTAGAATAAATATATTGCTAGCATCCATGTCTGCACATCATCACACTCAAGTTTTACCAATCACCTTACTCAGACATCTAACGCAAAAGCCTATTTATCTCTGCTAGGAGAGCCGATCCTGTTTTGGCCTGGTCATCCAAAGTCATTTATTTATTTAACAAATATATATTAAGTAGGTACTGGGCTACTGACGCTCTGTGCTACATATTATGCTAGATGGCAGGATAGAAGAGACGTTTTAGGGTATATAATTCTGAGTACTGAGGCACAGTGAATGTAATTGGATTAACGTATATTTTTATTTATTCACAACGATCATTAAAATGTTAAGTATTTTAAAAGTAGATCAAGAAACTTTCCATACAAGTTGTTTCACACATGATATTACATTAAACATTTTCTTCCAATTTACTAATACTTAGAGTTACTGAAGTTAACACTGAGAGGGGAGGTCATGCAGCAGCCAAGCCCACCCTGAAGGACTTCTTGAGACCTACAATAAGAACTATTGGATCACATCTTGGTGTCCTGGATCCCAAAATACATAGGCAGCAAGAAAAGCTTTTAAACACAGAGGCCAATAATATACACAGACATGCACAGAGCTGCGAAGAAATGGCTCTTGGATGGGGCAAGCCCTTTGCTTCAATCCCTTCAGAGTCAGGCTGTCTTGACTCTTTCTAACCACAAATCAGAGGCACCCTGGCAAAACTTGCATCAGCTCATAAAGCTCCTTAGAAGTCCAGGCAGCACCTTACTGATGCAGCTTCGGAGATCACATCTAATGCCTACCACGTGGTTTAATGTTTTGGGGATGCAATTACCTTCTGAGATCGTTCGGCCTACGACTGATCTGTGTTTATGCTCCAATCCTGTTACTAGAGTGTCTCTATCTACCACACTCTAGTTTCCATTCATGTAGATTCAAGCTTTCTTTGCCTCCTTTCTCACACTGGCATATTTATTCCTATGTCCCATAAGTGCCTACTCTCTCAGGGTTACTAAGTTGTTGTCTCCCTCAGAAAACTCCAGCTAGTAGGCTTCCCAAATACGTGACATTTAATTTCATCTTAGAAAAATAAACTAGAAGCCACACGAAACGCTGCTCTTCTTGCGTATTAGATTTACATTTAAAATGCTTTCACTTGATCCTCTGTGATCTTTGTAATAGCACAAAAGCTTAAAAGATTAAATGTACTTTTGGAAAACTTTAAGTCCATAGTTCTTAATAGCAGATTTCAAATAACTGAAAATGATACATATGTTGATCTTTAAAAATTTCAAACAGAAGCAGGAACCAACATTAGCATTACATTTCTGGCTTATTTTAAAACATGTTTCTCTTTCTTCACTCATTTATCATTATTAACTGCTGACCAAAGTTGTATATTGTTTCACATGTGATATAGTTATTCTTATTGTCTCAAGTGATCAGGGGGCATTTTATGACCAATGTCCTCCTCAAGAAATAATTTATTCCACTTTTCCATTACTTGGAAAATAAAGTTTCAGAATACTGCCTGATACTAACACTGAAAGCACAGCAACTGACTTACTGGATAGATGAGATAAGTTCTAATACACTTATCTCCTTTCTAAGAGATCAGTTCACCAATATTAATCGAACCCCCTGTGCACAAAAGCATATATTATTAGGAGAGAGGAACTTCCTCTAACCACCACTTTACTTCAAGCCTAAGCTTGCTGAGCCATGGGAGAATTTATGGCTTTTCCTACACCAGCATCATTAATTGGGAAGAATCCTTAATTACAATCCAACACACAATTAAATCCATTAACCTTGTAGATAAGTCAAAACAAATCTGGACCCATTGAAGGTTGAGTCTCGCTGAGGCAGGTGATGACCCCACTCTACCCCCAACTGTTCATTCTATCCTTAACCTGCAGCAAGGAATCAAGCTGAATGAGCTTCTTCTGGTCATACATTTTGGGGGTGCATCAGCTTTTCTATGGGGCCATGTGATGACTCTGAGAGGCACAAAGTGAGAGAAGCAGGAAAAGGAAGAGGTGGTGAGCACTTCTGGTGTCTTCACCGCTCAGCATGTCACCATACGGTAAGGAGATCATAGCTGGGGCTCCACCATGGACAACTTATTGATAAGGACACTGTGATTTGCGGCTGCATCCTTATTAGAGTTATCAAACAACTCCTGGGTTTGGCCTCAGGTCCGTCAGCTGGCTAGTGACCAAGGACAAGAAGCTCAGGAGTGACAGCTGCAGCAATGCTCACTCCTGGTTCTGTCACAGGCAGCTCGTTGCTTTTTTTTCTCCTTGGCTGTTTCTCTTTGGCTGTTTGCTCCCCTTTAAAGCTGCCCCTGACTCAGCTATTTCTGCTTTTACTAATGTTACACCCACCTTGAGTGGTTATGTGAGGTGGGGAGGAAGGAGGTTTTTTTCTCTCTGGTCCCTACACTCCTTGATCCATGACCATCGCCATCCCCACTTCCCCTGCTGGTGACCTTGTTGGAATTCTTCTAAAGGCATATAGCATCCTTGTGTTCTCTGTTCTTCATCCAGCCGACTACAATGAGTTAAAGGAGCAGTGATGCGCACTATCATCATCTTAGAACCTGTGCTTTTGCTTTTTGAACCAGGGATCATGCTCTGATGGGAGGAACATGTGCAAATGATGGCATTACAAATGTCAGAGAGAGGCAGGGTGGCCGGGGCCTCGCCCGCAGCTCCTGAACTCACTGCTCTTCCAATCAAGTCAATGGAGGCACAGAGTGTGACCTCTCCTTCCTTTCCTTTAACTTCTGTAAAGTCAGCACAATCATCACTGTAGGGCCAGAGCCTGCACCTTTGTCACCTCTGGAAGTAGAGCCCTTGTGGCTGGTCTGGCTTCAAGAGAGCTCTGATGCTGAGTGGGTGCACAGGGCCACCAAGACTGTGGAAGCCATCCAGCCCCGGCTCCCATCCGTCACTGCCACTCACGCCTTCCTCCCTGAGTTAGAACCTCTGTTTTCACTGCTCCATACTCCATTAGGCCCACACGAGTATTTGCCTACAGCAAATGACTCAGAAATTCTTCCCAAATATAAATTTTCAGTAGAATCTAATAGGAAGGGGTCAGAGAAAGGAGAACTTAATCTCCCTTGGACGTGCTGCTCATTTTCTTTGAGGCATTAGTTATGTGGCCATTCGCTTAGCTGTGAAAGACTCCCCCTGGCTTGTAGGCAGCTAAATGGAATCACCATTGTTATCTTTTTGATTTAATAATTTCAATCAATATTCAGTTTCCTATGACAACAGAAGGGAAGCAGCAGAGCAGATGATCCACAGCAACAGGTCATGGAAGTTATAATTATTGTTTTGGCTATTATTGTTTTACATGCCCTGCCCCCATCAATTCTATTCCCGAGCTCTCCTCTGCTTAGCCCACTGGGCCCCAAACTTGGATGTGCACCAAATTCATCTGAGGGAGGATATTCAAGTGGCCTGAAAGCATATTGTGTTGTGAGGAAAAATCAATCTGTTTTGTGCCATTTATCACAGGTAACTGGCAAGTGGACACTCAAGAGTTTGTGCTTAACTAAGTCCACTAATGTGCTAAGTGCTCTACTGAAATAGCAATGACATGATTCCTGCTTTCTGCACCTACATATGTCCTTTGCCCAGAAGTTTCAAGGTACCAGCCCGGAGAGTACCTTCTGTAGACCTATAACTTAACATGTTACACTGGGCAGATCAAGGCAGAAAAGAAAGGAGCTGACAAAAGGTAATTTTTTTTTTCTAACGAGGGCAATGAATGGTACCCATGAAAGAGAGTTTACAACCAGGTGGTTTTTGAGATTCTAGTACCCGGTAAGTAGAAATGATACTCTCAACAATAAAAATATTTGGCAAGAAAAATTTGGGCAACAGAAAAAGAACATCATATTAGCCATGGTCATTTGCTAGCTTTAGATGGACATTTCTGTTGAAGGATGAAAATCTGACATGAATGGAAGAGATTTAAGGTGAAAAGGGCAGTCTCATTCTTGCTATTTTACATACTGAAGGAAAATTGAAGCAAGGCCATGGGTTTTTCCTGCAGAAAACAGAACCCACTATCAGGAGAAGAGAGAATAAAACATGATCCAGAAAACTAGTCATACTTCTTTGTCTTCTGACAAAACCAGGGTTTCATTTCTGATAACAATAGTTTCCACATAAAAGAGATGATATCTTTTCTTTAAAAGAGAAAGAGAGAGAGGTTAAAAGGTATATTCTAAGTGGTCAGGATGAGTAAGGCTATTCTTACCCCAACTGTTTAATCCAGAGCCTTCCATTAGCTATCTACTTTTGTTTTATAATATGCCTTTCAAAAAGCACCAGCAGTTCAGGCTACTCAGAGACTAAGTTATTGGGCTGAAAAATGATTACTATATAGTGGGTTTTTTTTCAGCCAGGACGGTTTTTTAAAAATTTTTATTGATTGGATTTCAGAGAGAGAGGAAGGGTGTGAGAGAGAAACGTGGATTGATTCTTGCATGTGATTGGTTTTCAGAGAGAGAGAAACATCGATTGATTCTTTCATGTGCCCTGACCAGTGATCAAACCTTGGTGACCTAACCAGCCAAGGCTTCAGCCAGGATCATTATGGGGGTTTAGTGACCAGGTGCACTTCAGGGTAGCTCAAGAGCAACCCTGGACAGTGGGCAGCATAAGGAGTTTTAACCTAACGTATCCTACTTGATCCCATGGCTACCTCCTTGTATCATTCACAAGTGTTTTGTTTTACGTGCTGTCTTCTTTTCTCCTCTGAGGTTACAAAAAAGAATCTGAATTTCACAAAATCAAATAGCAGTTAAGCCATCCTCCATGAACTCAAGAAGAAAACTCCCAATTTGCATACGTTGCTAACTAAATACTGGAGCCTTTTTGAAAGAACGTGAAGGAAAGGTATTCTGCGTGCTGGTGGCAGCATGAGCAAAGACAGACCTCTAGGGGAGCACCCAGCACACAAAAACCTCCCACTCATTCCCGGAAGCACTCCTCAGAGAAGCTGGCTCATGAGCAGAAAACTATACTATACAGATAATCACAGGAACCTTTCTAAAACAGTGACAAAGCCTGTAACAATTTAAATAGGCATCAAAAAGTAAATGGATTATGTTGTGGCATAAGACAGAAAACTACAAAGCAATAAAATGAATGAAACAGATATATATACACGTAATCAGCATGGACATTTCTCAAAAACATAACTTTGAATTAACAGAACTGCAGAATGATACTCCAGGATACATAGAGAATGATGTCATGAGTGCAAATTCAAAAACATAATAATCCATAAGCTGTTCTATTGATGCATATCAATGTTAAAAAAAAAAAAAAAAAGAAAGGAAAAGGAGCCCTGGCCGCTGTGCTCAGTGGTTAGAGTGTCATCCTGTGCACCATAGGATCATGGGTTTGATTCCTAGTCAGGGCACATACCCCGGCATCTGGTTGGATCCCCAGGTGAGGGCACATACTGAAGGCAACTGATCAGTGTTTCCCTCTCCCACTTTCTTTTCTCTTTCTCTCTCTCTGTTATCAATGAAAAGCACATCTTCAGGTGAGGATTATAAAAAAATTGTAAGGGCATGACCATGAAGAATCGTTTTGAAATTCACAACGAGAGGTGCCCCGAGGAAGGAGGAAAGGAAATATTTTATTTCTTGAATTAAAAGGGGGGAAAAAGAAGGTAAAGCAATGATTGATAACGTTAGGTAGAAATATGGGTTCTTAAGTTATTCTCTGCAGCTTTCTGGATGTGAAATTGACTTTTTAAAATAGTGCAGCTTTGAATACCTTTTATTTAAAAGCCATACATTCTTTTAAAGTCATTCAATTGCCCATTTATTCATGAATTCAATAAATATTTGTTAAATGTATCATTAAACCTTGGATATAAAGAATAAGATCCTTGCCTTTGTAAGGCCCACACAAATGGACTAATTCCTATTTAGGAATCCTGTCACAATCCACAATGTATACAGTAAGGAAGGGCTTCCAGTAAGTTTGAAATTGCTCAAGAGTAACTGCAATGTGCTTATTTACAGAATAGCATGCTACTATAGGTCCAGAAATATAATTGTCAATATTTATCTTTAACTATCTTCTTGCCAAGAATTTTTGAAAGGGCACTAAAGCAAATGAGTTTTGAAGATGTTCCAAAGTGAGTTATTATCAAACAATCATAATGACAAAAAGTCAAATATGGTTTTCCAAAGAGACAGATTAATTGACCAACCTGTTGCTACTAATGACAAACATGTGTGATAGAATGAAATCTGAATTTGGCATAATCACTACAACATTACAATGGCACTTTGAACATCTTATAACTCAATTCTTTAGAAATGCAAGACTATCTTGCATTTGTGTATCTTGTGTATCTTGTTTTTCTCTGAGGGAGCTGTATATAGTCTTTGCACAACAAGCATATATTGCCAGCTAAATTGGAAAAAAAACCAAGCCCCAATATTGTTGGCTACCTCCAACATCATTGCCCCTGTCCAACTCAATCCTACATTTTTCATTCAACTTTTCTATTTGATAAAGATAAGAAAGGCTCCACTTTTCAGTCATCATCTGTCAGCCCTCAGGCCTGCAGTCAGGCTATGCTGACTGTTACTTACTTTCAAAGAGGAACCAGGTCTACGGGTGAGAAAAAGCCAGATACTCACCAGAGCAGAGCCAGTGTCAGGAGTAAGAATCCCAGCGTGAAATCATTACAGCGGGGTTGGCTCCGGAGCCAAGTGAGAGGGCTGTGGAACATAACTCTCTCTCTTCTCTCTAACGCCTTCTCCTAAGAGCACTCATCAATCATCAGAGTTCACAGCAGAATCCATCCGATTGGAAGGCTGGTTCAGATTACCCAAACCTGAGTGTGGGTCTGATCAGGCAACAGGACCAGGTAAAGAAATTAGGCCTTGGGAGAGCTACAGGTATGTATACACACACACACACTCTCTCTCTTTTGAATTTCAATCTTTACTTAATAATTTTGAATGTCATATAGCTCTAACAAAGCCTCTCTCTCTAGGTAATTCCAACACTTATAAGAAAATTTTTTGTTAGCTTAAAGTGTATTTGTGTGTCATTATCATGTGATATATATATTTATAAATATATACATATATATGTATATACAGATGCTCTAAGTGAATTATTATAATTTTATTGCAATTTGTTGTAATCCCAAATGAGTCAGATTATGTCTGTCAATCATGCCTATAAAAACAAATTCCTAAAATCATTTTCTTTTATGACATTAAATGTACTCGATTATATTAATTTCTAGAGATTTTCAGAATACAGCTATGCAAACATATAAAATATTGTTCGCTTTCATTGTTGCTTTGTCAGATTCTAGTTAAAGATAAAAATATTCTAAATTGGATATCTTTTTGAAAATGAGACAGCTAAGCAGATGCATGGCTAATTTTAAGATGTTTAAACTTGAGAATTAGACTAGCGAGGCCTTAGTTTTTGTTTTTATCTGAGGTAAAAGTACTCATTTCTCAAATGTTAACATAGTAGCCAAAACCAGCATGTATACCCAACACACACACACACACACACATATGCAGAAAGCCCACATTTCAAGCTATGATGTAGTCAGAAGCAGCATCTGCTTTTAGTTGAATTCTATTATGTGTTCTCTATTGTGAATAAATCACTTAAGCAAGTCTTATTTAAACACACACACACACACAACAACAACAACAACAACTAGGTAAAGCTCTGCCCTCAAGTGAAATAATGAGGAAGAGTCAAATAGTTTGGCTTTGAAGTCTGACACAGGTTTTAAATCCTGGCTCAACTCCTCCCCTGTTGTTCGGCACTGTGGGCAGGTGCTTCACCTCTGTGACCCTCAGTCTCCTCTTAAATAAAATGGGATAATAATAATGATCTGCCACAGGTTGCTATGAGAACTAAATAAAATAATTTCATAAAATGGCTGACAATCGTAGGCAACATGGAACTGTTCATCCTCTTCCTCCTGTCTCTTTTTCCAAAGAAGCAGAGACTCACCCGGGGACAGAAGCAGTAAGTATTGGTGACCCTCACGAAGGGGAGAAGGAATACTCTGCTAACAAGTGGAGGCTGTAACTTGGGAGGGCGTTCTAGTCTGCACATGTGATACCAAAAAGATGGGCTAACCGCTACGACAAATGCAAAAGGGATGCAGCTGACCAGTCAATCTGTCAAGCAGAAGCTTGTCCATAAAGGAACAGAAAGGGTGTTTTGTGAGAGCTAATGAGAAGAAAGGACTTCTGATTAAATACCACTCAGATTCCTGATCGTATCGCTCAAGTACCATCTCAAAGTCCACTTCAGGAGTAGCAAGGAACTGTGATGAAGTAACGACAGTGGGACTGTGTTTCCCAAACCCCAGGAGGCTTAGCAGAAATAACACCGCTAAGCCATTCATGGTCATCCAGATCGACTCATACCTTTGGGTCCACAGGGTATCGTAACCATCTTCTACACAGAATAAGATTTCTGGACCCACAGGCGGCCAATCAGCAGAACCTCTGTCTGGGCTTCCAAATGCCAGAGATCAGCTGGATAATTGCAACCCGAACAAGAACTGCATTTCAGAAAACCTAAGATGCCATCCACAACGGCTACCCTTCTATTCGACATCCCCTCAGAAAGAAAACATGGTCTCACATGAGGAATCTAATGGACGGATGTTACAGGAAACCAAGATGCCAAAGGGGTCCCATTCTCTGGGGAAGGGCAAACAAAAAATAAACTTACCACGCTGAAAGAGACAACAAGGAAATGTGCATGTCTCAAGCTTGTGATTGGGTGAAGTGAAGAAAAAACTCCCCTGAGAATTTGAACTACCAACTGCCACTGTATCCACACAACCAGTGCAGCTCAACAAAACCTCAAGCAGAGAATTTAATTTCAAGTGGTCTCAGACTGGTAGTATCCCCAGGCGGCTATCACAAATGAACACAAATCCACAACCCCTCTCTGGAAGAACTGGACTTTAATCCAGCCTGCTGGCCCCTCAAACACTGTATTTATTTCAGGGGTGTTGAAGTGTGTGTGCATTTGGAATTAAAGAAATGGCAGTTGCTGTTTTCTTAAAAAGAACAAGATGATATTATATATAGATCTGGGTCACTGGACAAGTATTTATTAGTGCATGTGTACCAGAGGTCTCAAAACCATTGAAGGCATGACCCCTGCTTACAAGCGGTTTACTAACAATCTGTTTGGGAACACAGATTCCTGTTTCTATCTCATTAATTTCGAGACTGTTTGCCAGCTTGGTTATAGTTCTGTCACTAAATGGTTACAGGGGGGATGCACACACACTCCCGCATCCTGGCTCTGCTTTTCATGGTCTAGCATTAAGGAGTGCTTATGTACAGTCAGCTTAATCAAAGTGAACTTATTTTAATTTCTCCAATCCCAACAACAACAACAACAAAAACAATGCAAGCCACTTTCTGGTTACTTTGATTGGTCTTCATTCAAAATAATAGCATGTGGGATATTTAATCTTGATCATTGGATCAAGCTAAAATGTATAGCATAAGTACATATGATTAACTTCTATCTTGGGCAGGAAAATCTGCAGAAACATTATTCTTAAGGATTTTTTAAAAAAATACTATAATGCAAAAAATACTATAATACGTAAAAGCAACTTTTATTCATTAATTCAGCTTTGAAAAGGGAATATCTAATTTATGGGTCAAGACAGATTTGCACTTTTGTATGAAAAGAGGTATGGGGACAGGTTAATAACAGCTCATTGAAAAAATGATTTGCTAGCATTGGTTCAGCCCTTGCCCTTGACAGAGTTAGTGTTATCCATGCTGGGAACGTCACATGTACATAATGTCACATGTACATATGCCAAGACCCAGCCCGAGGGGACATTTACCCAAAAAGTCTCTGATGCCACTTCTTGGGAAATACCCTGTTGCCATCACCCAAGGGAACACAGGTTTCTCCTCCAAACACAGAGCCACTTGGTTTCATGTGCTTGTACTTTACATACAATGCCCTCCTCCCCACTCTCAGTCCGTCAGCCCTGCATGTTCAGAAAGTCATTTAAAATAGGAAAAACAATGACTGGTAACTGTTTACAAGCAAACATAAAAAGAATCTCAAGGAATAAACTACACACAAATTAGACTTATTATAGGTATACACTCTCTAATGCCACATGGTCGGGCTCATGTTTACACACTAGATCATTCCTTCATGGCATTTTCAGTCTCTTTCTGAGTTTCTCAACCTTAATTCAAACCAGAGTCTGCCTTCTTGAACATGAAGGACCCAGAGGTTCTAGCCTGGGTCTGTTTCTCAACCCCTGGGTCTTTGTTGCTACCACAGCCCTGACTCCAGGCTTCCTGGGATTCTACCCTTACAAGTTATGTGGCCTCTGATGGTAACTGGGGTCTGCAGGATCTTGAGAGATTCCAGCTTTTTTCCAAACTCTGGTAGGTTCAGCTTCTTCCCAATTGGACAACCCTCTACTAGCATCACTACCCAAAGGTTTCTAATTGCCCACCTTGGTCCCCACTACCCCACAGACCATTTATCCTCAGAGAGTCACTAATTTCACTTCTTATATCCGGATCCCCTGTTTTCTCTCTGAACCTTATTGGTATCCCTATAACTCTCCCTGAAGACACAGGCTTATGTAAACAACTCAAAGTATTCTGGGGAAGCATGGAGAGAGTTGTCACAAGACAGCATGTATACTTACAGGAAATACACATTCTGGATAGTAAGTCCACAGGTAAGTAGAAAAGACATTACAAAAATAAATGAAAATAAAGTTAAGGAGATAAAAGCTGACCTCATGGTGAATAGATAAAACAATGAAAGGTGGGTGATGGCAAGGCTATACATTGCTGAATGAAGGAATGAGAAAGATGTGTGTGTGTGTTTTCAAATATATTTTTTATCTTTATTGTTCATATTATTACAGTTGTTTCTCTTTTTTTCCCCCATAGCTCCCCTCCTCCCAGTTTCCACCCATTCACTGCCCTTATCCGCCCCCCCACTGTCCTCATCCATAGGTGTACAATTTTTGTCCAGTCTCTTCCCACACCCGCAAGCCCCTTTCCCCCTGTGAATTGTCATTCCACTCCCTTTCTATGCCCCCGACTCTATTCTATTCACCAGTTTATTCTGTTCATCAGACTTTTTTTATTCACTTTGATTTTTAGGTTCACTTGTTGATAGATATGTATTTGTTGTTCATAATTTTTATCTTTACTTTTCCTTCTTCTTCCTCTTCTCAAAGGATACCTTTCAGCATTTCATATAATACTGGTTGGGTGGTGATGAACTCTTTTAGCTTTTTCTTGTCTGAGAAGCTCTTTGTCTGACCTTCAATTCTGAATGATAGCTTTGCTGGGTAAAGTAATCTTGGTTATAGGTTCTTGCTATTCATCACTTTGAATATTTCTTGCCACTCCCTTCTGGCCTGCAAAGTTTCTGGTGAGAAATCAGCTGACAGTCATATGGGTGCCCCCTTGTATGTAACTGACTGCTTTTCTCTTGCTGCTTTTAAGATTTTCTCCTTGTCTTTTGCCCTTGGCATTTTAATTATGATGTGTCTTGGTGTGGTCCTCCTTGGATTCCTTTTGTTTGGGATTCTCTGTGCTTCCTGGACTTGCAAGTCCACTTCTTTCACCAGGTAGGGGAAGTTTTCTGTCATTATTTCTTCAAATAGGTTTTCAATATCTTGCTCTCTCTCTTTTTCTGGCACCCCTATAATTCTGATGTTGGTACGCTTGAAGTTGTCCCAGAGACTCCTTACACTATCTTCATATTTTTGGATTCTTTTTTCTTTTGGCTTTTCCAGCTGGGTGGGTTTTGCTTCTTCATATTTCATATCTTTGACTTGATTCTTGTGATCTTCTCGTCTGCTGTTGGATCTCTGTATATTATTCTTTATTCAGTCAGTGTATGCTTAATTTCTAGCTGGTCCTTTTTCATATGCTCAAGGGTCTCACTAAATTTATCAGCAGTCTCTAGAATATTCTTGAAAAGCCTTATAACCGTGGTTTTGAACTCTATATCCTGTCATTTGCTTTCCTCCATTTCTGTCATTTGTGACCTGTTTCTTTGTCTTCGCATTTTGGCTGCTTCCCTACATTGACAGAGTGGTTTTAATCAGCTGTGTCTATGGTGGGAGAACTTCTATGCTAGAGACACCCTTATGGGGCAAGATTTGCTTCAGTGGGGCTTTGGTGCCCACTAAGTCTGCCCACTGAGTGTGTCCCTTATGAGTTTGAGGAGTTGTAGACTGGGTGTTCCCACTCTGACCACTGGGTACGCTGGCTCTTGTATCTCCAAGGAGTTGCTATTTTAGCTTCTGCCTGGGGCTTCCCAGCCTTTTATATGCAAAAGCCTCTGCTCACGGCTTGGGTGGGATGGGGTCTCGGGCTGTCTTCAGGGTAGAGCAACCAGTTATGGCCGATTCTCAGCCCTGCCCTAAGAGGCACTGGGCCTCAAGACGCTCTGGAGTTCCGCCCAGCGCCAGACAGGTGCCAGACAGTCCAGTTCCTCCCCAGAAACTCACCTGGAACTGGAGTTCAGAGCCATTGGGAGCTTGTGCTTCCCTCCAGTACAAAATGCTTCCAGCCGTTTCCGCAAGCCCCTTTGTGCATGCCTCCGTACCTCTGCACTTTATTTCCGCACCTCCTCTGCATCTCAGTCTCTTTCTAGTTGTAGAATTTCCACTCAGCCAGCCTTCCTGTGGGTCTGGGTGGTGTCTGTTTTTTCTTTTCGTTGTGGTTTTGTAATAGTTGTGCCCAGCAGCAATTCCGGTGTTCTACTATGCTGCCATCTTGGTTTCTCCCTCAAATATATTTTTATTGACTTCACAGATGAAGAGGAAGGGAAAGAGATATAGAAACATCAATGATGAGAGAGAACCATTGATCAGCTGCCTCCTGCATGCCCCATATTGGGGATTGAGCCTGCAACCTGGGCATGTGCCCTGACAAGGAATTGAACTGTGACCTCCTAGTACATGGGAAGGGGCTCAATCAACTGAGACACACCAACTGGGCCAGAAAGAAGATTCTTAATAAAAGGTGATTGGCCTGTGCTGGCAGCATCTGAAGCTAATGTTGATAACTATGATGTTCACTGAGTGAGGGCTCCAGAGCCAAGGAGATAAAATGGCACAGATAATATTTTTAAATCCATGAGGCTGTAGTCGGGTGTAGGTGTAAAAGAAACACAAAGCCAAGCTGGTGTTCTGCTTGGAATAGCTCCACATCACACTCCCCAAATATTATGTTGGACACCCAATTTATTTTTACTTTCTAGCATATGCTAATGAACTATGTTATAGACTTGTCAGTATAAAACAGTGACATTATTCATTTCCCACAGTGCCTAGTACATAAGTATTTTCTTCATTGTATAAAAAGAGATGATAATTATAGATTAAATTTGTTCTATTTCTCAAGCACATCAATTTGTTGTTCTCTTCCCTTTCACTATTTTTTACTCTAACTTAAGCTACATTCATACTTAAAACTATGTGTATTTTAACTATAGTGATTTGTATACATATAAACTCCTTGGAACAATGCCTTCCTGGCACATGGTAAATACTCAATAAGTGTTAGCTGTAATCATTATTATTTTTGTCATTAATGTTAATAACAATTACCTTGCTATTATGAATTCTAATTATATCATAGCAATATCTGCCAGGAAATTCCTACAGCTTGCTAGATGGATTTACATAGTGCTTGAATTTTACAAAGCAGGATCCCAAATTCAAACAATTAATGAAAAAAAGTAGAATACCTTTGATTAGACTTCTTTAGTACACATCACAGACACATCTGACTTTGTACTTAGAACATTTTTATAATCACTAGTGAAAGAGTTGTTTAACACTAATTTTGTTTAAAAGAATATAGACAGTATCTCAGCTTGGGGAGGTGGGTGTTCAAGAAATCTGGGACAAGAACCCACTTTAAAGTACATACAAGAAAAGTCCTACTACTATGTTCAGAGTTCCCTCTCACCTCATTCTTCATGTGTAGTCTGGATTAATCTCTCTGAAATGTTGACATTCCTCAGCTTATAACTTAAAGGTTCCCCATTGCCCCAAGGACAAGGTAAGAGCTTTCCTCTTGCCTGGTCTTGCTTCATGGCTTTGGCAGGATGTATCCCCACAGCTCCTGTCATCCACCCCAAACACAACAAGGCTATTCTGCCACCAACACCTCCCATCAAGATCATTATCTTTCTTTCAAGGCTGAGCACAAATGTTGTCCCATCCAGAGCTTTTCCGATCTCCCCTGGACAGAAGTGAGGTCTGTTTCTCCAGTTTTCTGCAGACCATTCCCTCA
The DNA here is from genome assembly GCA_004026665.1 of Murina feae. Lineage (NCBI taxonomy): Eukaryota > Metazoa > Chordata > Mammalia > Chiroptera > Vespertilionidae > Murina > Murina feae. Next base: position 35,377 of record PVJC01005893.1, on the reverse strand, counting down.
TACCATTCGTGGCCCACATCTTGGGTTGCTGATGGCTAGTAATTGTACACTGTTTCCCCTTGCTGGACTGTACTCTCTCCAATAGTGGGAATATGTTGTCTTCTCACCTTTGAATCTTCCATATACCTAATTAAGAATATTTGTGCCAAGAACATTATTATGGAGGAAATTTAACAAGAAACCCACATAGGAATCATAACATAATTCTTTTAAGTTCCAAGAATGGTCTCTCTTAGACTCGTGTCTGGCTTAGTTTAACATTTTTATATTTAGCATTTGAAAGAAGAGGTGCACATTGAAACACCCACATCTATGTGTAACACTTACTCTTTAATCACACTGAGCTGATAAGGCTGAGCTGTGGGTAAATGGATCCAAAGGTGACAAATTATCCTCTAAACCCATAAAAGTAAGCCTAACACAGCCCACTAAACTACCAGTTATAAACTGGAACAATGTCTGGGGGTCACTTTGGACTATCTGAAAGGAAGCAGCCCAACAGGAACCAGAGCACAACAGAACAATAAATAGTGGGCATAGAGAGTTATTTAATGGAAATAAAGTAAAAAAAAAACCCACACAAAACAACCAACCAATCTTGCCCTAATCGGTTTGGCTCAGTGGATAGAGCATCGGCCTGCAGACTGAAAGGTCCCAGGTTCAATTCCGGTCAAGGGCATGTACCTTGGTTGCGGGCATATCCCCAGTGGGGAGTGTGCAGGAGGCAGCTGATCGATGTTTCTCTCTTATCGATGTTTCTATCCCTCTCCATTCCTCTCTGTAAAAAATCAATAAAATATATTTAACAAACAAAAGCTAATCTTACTATGTACAAAATTCAAGTGCATCTAAGTTTTTCTATGAAGATGTAATTATTGCCTTTCCAAACCAGCAAAACAGAGAACTAAACTGATTCAAAGAGCAGAGATATTTCCATGAGAGTGTAACTTTAAAATCAGGATTCTTTAGTCTGGAAAAATATTAATTTGAAGGAGATATAATTAAAGCTTATAAAATGGTTACCAAACTTATTCCCCAAATTATGGAAAACTAAGAACAGAGAAAACATTTGAAACATGTATTTTTTGAAACAAAAAGCCAGCAGCACTTCACAACTGTGTGTGGATCACATTACTCTTAAGTCTTAAACACAGAAATAGATCCAAAAATGGCCAAAGCACACTCAGAGATGATTGATTCATTGGTTAGTTAAGAGATATTTGGAGCATTTAGTTGACCTCAGCCAATGGACTAGTGTTCTGGAAAGTCCTTCCCTTATTTCCAGATGTAGGGACAAAACCATGTTTAGAAAATCCTTTGGTCTAACTCGATATAAACTTTCATATATTCTGATTATAAGTGGAAGCCCACTAGGTATTTCTCTTTATAAGAGAAAGAAAAAGAGGAAAATGTATCTGTATTAAAGACTTTAAACTATAAGTTTCAGGCCAGAATTAGGGGGAAGCTAACATTTCATCTTATAAATCGTATTTCAGATAATCTTTAATTTTTTGAGGTACTCTAACAGTCATATAAATATCATGCTGCAAATCCTTCATAAGTCATGTTGACAGTCTTTTTTTTGTTGTTGTTGTTACAAAACAGTTCAACTTGCTGTCAAGCAGCTCAAACTTCTCCAGAAACATGCTTTACAAATTCCCAAATTTTAGACAACAGACTAGAAAACAGAAGAAAAACTGCTGGAGTCACTGGCTCCAGAGACCTAAATTGACGTCAAATCTTCCTTTCAGTATTGTCATGCAATATAGCTATGCCTTATTTTGGTGTCACTGTACAGTAGTTTTCAGAATTATAAAGCCAAACATCTCTAGGAAACTTACAGGTAAAAAATTACTGTGAGAAAACCCAAAATATGTATTAAAATATATGCTTATATTACTTAAGGATAGTACTATAAATCAATCTCTTAAATATTTCCACTTAGCAAAAAGAAGTAATTGCTTCAGTTGTGTATCATTCCCTCTTCTAGTTGCTATCAAGGCCAAAGTTTCAACCCTTCTGTCCTATCACTATTAAATTGGCCTAATCTAACTTCAACAAAACATGGATGTGGACTTAAAACATGGTCTGTGTTTGGTTTCATTTTAATCTATGACATTCTATTGTCTCTTTGCATTTGTTCTTTTAAGTAAATGTCTGAAATAGGAAACCAGGAAGTGCATTTTGTGTTAATTTCTTGTGTAAAGTTAATTTCCAAACAAATAAAATTCCCTTTGTAATAAATTTAACCACAATCTCCCTTATTTACATAAGCTTACATAAAAGTCCAAAGAGCTGAGTGCTTAGGCTCAGTTGCAAACAAAATAGTATTACGTTCTTTGACAGTCAAAGACATAATTCTAATTCAGTGATCTCTTTATTATTGTTATCTTTAGTTTCCATGGGGGTTTATGTGAATAGAATAAAATAAAAATTTTTTTAAAACCTGCATGCACTTAGATAGAATTACAAATGAATGTTCTCTATTCCTGTTTATGCTAAGAGTTCCAAGAATGACTATCATGTGAGTATAATGGCCGTCTTTTAGCAGTGCTGACATAAAAGGGCCGTTCAACTGTGTTGTTTAATTGTATATATTCCAATGCTAGGCAACTCTCCAAATCTTATTGTAAACATTGTATAAGGCCTGTAAGTTCAGCAAAATAATGGAGTTTAGGCTTTTTATAGTTAACGCCAAGTGACAGTTGACTTCTCTTTCGGAGTTTCTATGTTGTTTGCCATGAGTAGTGCAGACTCCTTTGTCACATAAAACAAGCTGACATTTGGAAACGCAGTCTAATGCTGTGTTCTAAGGTGTCATTTTCCCACCATGAACACTGACTTGGTGCAGTGTTTTGTTTCCAGGTCTACAGATAAAGGTAATCCGGTGTGTTAAGGTTGGAAATACATAATGTATAATCAACAGCGCTACTGAACAAGTAGTAAGAACACTGGTTATAATGTGAGAACAACAGAGAGATTTTGTTAATCTGATGGGAATAATTATTTAAAAGTATTTCTAGGCAAAAATGTATGTGATTGTACACTTGAAGTAGACATGGTCTCTGTGCAATGATGGAGGAGGAAGGAAAGGCAGAGAAACACCGAATAAAATGTAGTACATTCCGACCATGAGTTCTAGAAGTATGAGGCTCATTTACTGTTCAATGGACATTGTTTATACACTCCAGACTTCCATCTTATAATTGCTCTAGGATTTGTAAAAAGGAAATCTCAGCAGGATGGCAAAATTTATTCAAAGCAATCGCTGCACATAATTGGTATAAAATACCAGAACAGTCTGCTTTGAAAATGCGTTTCTCAGCAATACAGACTCCCACCCCTTCAACTCTTTTTCTATATTCAAATAAAGTCTGGCTTCTCTCTTCCATTACTTGAATCTTTCCTTCCCCTACCCAGATAAGATTATGTTTTAAAAGATCCTATGAATTTTCAACACAAATTATGTGAGAAACTTTTTTGATGCCCATTTGGTTTTATTGGTGTTTACCTGGTTACTACAGCAACAGGTAAGCAAAAGGAACTCATGTTGTGGAAGAAAGCTGGTTTCATATTATTTTCACAAAACTATGAGTTAATTATATGTTTTAGCATACATAAAAGTAAGTTAAAATTCCATTGTTAGTATCTCAATAACTCAATTAAATGAACAAAAGAAAGAAAGCTTAAGTCTGGATAAAATACACAAACTTGAAAAATACATTAAAGGAAAATGAATCATAAAGTGTGGCATATTACATACACTATAACTACAACCTTCCTTCACCAGACCATATCACTGTCCTATAGCTTTGGCTGGGCTTTGACAAAATTCCTTCAAAAATGAAATGCAAAGGAAAAAAATAACTGCATCTTTCTATTTAAAAATAACTGCTTTTTTTCATTTAAAAGGTTATTTCAACAAGTCCTGTTTATGTATTGATGAACAGGCTTACAATAGCTTGTTTAATACCACTTTAAAATGCCATTTATAGGATTTTAGCAGATATTGCTTTACTGATATGAAAAATAATTTATGGATGATTTTGTTGTTCTTGGAAGAGAAAAAAAAATTCCACGAAACTGGAAACATCACCTCTCAATATAAAGAAATTAGTAAATGTTCATGAATGGTCCAACAATATGAATGCACTAATGCCACAAAATTGTACACTTAAAAATATTTCAAATAGTACATTCTAAGTTTTGTATATGTTACCACAATGTACAAAACAAAAACATTCTTGAGTTTGTTCAAGAGCCATTTTAAAAATTTGTCAAAATGAACTTAGAACTTGTTTCTTTTAAAAGGCATAGTCTGATACGTAATTTTTATGTCCTATTACATACAGATCAAACCAAGCACAAAGTGAAAAGGGTAGGCAAAAAGTAGGCTTGAGTAGAATAAGAATAATCAGAAAACAAATATGAACTTATTGCCCCAAAAAGTATTTTCAGTTGCGTTACAAGTAATATGTCATATTTATGATGTGATAATCTGTCTGTCCTTATGGAATAATTATGAATTCCAAGTGAGTCTTTTTTTTCTGTTTCTGAACTTAACAAAGATTTCTGAAGACAGCAAATAAGAAGAAAAAGCATTAGGAAAAGGGTCAAGAGAAGTCTCAGATTTTTTCATAAAACTGAGTAAGTATAATACATACATATACAATAAAGCTAAGAAAATAAAAAATATAAAACGAAGTCACTAAATATCAAAATCTTGAAGAGAAAATATATATGCCTTTAATACATCGCCAGATATATATTTTTGTCTAGCTGTGTATATTAGATTTCCTATCTTCATTCTTTTAATATCTTCTTTGTAACAAACTGATTATGCATAAAACAACTAGTGTGGTAATTAAGGACCAAATATCCAGAATAACTACATCAAAGAAATAAATGTATTGTTTTTTAATTGAAGTAAACTTTTTAATGAGAAACCACAATGCTCTACTTTAAAATATAACTCAGTCTAAACAAATACAACCTACATTTATAAAGCATATATAACTATATATATATATATATATATATACACACTAGGGGCCCGGTGCACGAAATTCATGCACGGGTAAATTGGGGTGAGGGTGCAGGTGGGGGAGGAGGAGGGCAAGTGGGGAGGTCCCTCAGCCGGACCTGGACTTCATCCAATTCGGGAGCACTCAGGAGAAGTGCTACTGATGGCTTGGACCACTGCACCTGGTTCTCTGCTCTCTGCCGGGCCTGTCTGCTCCACACTACGGAGATGGGCAACCAGGTGCTGCTGGGCGATGCCTGCGGGGTCCTTGATGGCTCCAGCCCCCTCATCCCCTCCTTGGCAGCCATGGCCCCAGCCCAGCATAGGCCAGGGTAGCAGCTGGGGATTCCCGGGTGGGTGTGTCTGGCCACGGCCCCTGGTTCCCAGGTCCACAGCCCTGCTGGTCTAGGGCCCGCCAGCCCAGCAGCTGGGATTCCCGGGTGGATCTGGGTGGCCATGCCCCACCCCCCTGTTCCCAGGTCCGCTGCCCTACCGGTCTAGGGTCGGCCAGGGCAGTGGCTGGGATTCCCGGGTGGGTCTGAGTGGCCACGCCCCCCCTTCCCAGGTCCGCGGCCCTGCTGCCTGAAATTGATTGCAGCTCGCTCCTCCCGCCCCCCACCCCACCCCTCCACTGTGGCCTGCAAGAAGGCAACAGATGGCGAAGGCGGTGGACGCAGGAAGGCAACTGTATCCGCCATCGCCGCCATGGGTGCTTTCTGGTGAAGGTGCGGGGCTGCGGGCGGCTCGCTCCTCCCACCCCCCACCCCGTCCCTCCCGTGTGGCCTGCAGGAAGGCAACAGATGGCGGCGGCGGACACAGGGAGGCGGGCCTGCCTGTGTCCGCTGCCGCCATCTTGGCTGGGTTAATTTGCATACCGCCGCTCTGATTGGATGGTGGGCGTGGCTTACCCTGTCTTGGAGAAACGGTTAATTTTACTATTTCGCTTTTATTAGTTTAGATTAGTCCAAGCAACCGTTATGGCAGAACAACCACAACAACCTGTCGCTATGATGCGTACTGCCCACCAGGGAGCAGATGCTCAATGCAGGACCTGCCCCCTGGTGGTCAGTGCACTCCCACAGGGGAGCAGCCACTCAGCCAGAAGCCAGGCTCATGGTTAACGAGTGCAGCGGCAGTGGCAGAAGCCTCTCCCGCCTCCGCAGCAGGACTAAGGAGCAGCAAGCAGAGCAATAAGGAGCGAGCAGGTGGACATCCCCCCCCCACCACCACCACCCCTACCAGTGCACAAATTTCATGCACCAGGCCTCTAGTATAACATAAAAGGGTTCCTGTATTGCCCTGACAGGTTTGGCTCAGTGGATGAAGCATCTGCATGAAGAATGAAGGGTCCCAGGTTCGATTCCAGTCAAGGGTTGCAGGCACATCCCCAGTAGGAGGTGTGCAGAAGGCAGCTGATGGATGTTTCTCTCTCATCAGTGTTTCCAACTCTCTGTCCTTCTGCCTTCCTCTCTGTGAAAAATCAATAAAATATATATTTTTTAAAAAAGGGGTTCCTGTATCTTTTGCTTTGCTTTCATTAGCCTAACCTTAAGACATGGTTCATATGAGCTGCTTTTGATTTCTCTTTATATTCTGGTTGCCAGAATTTGCCGCATACCTATATATGGAGGCTAGCAATCTGAAAATCCGAAAATGCAAGATCCAAATTCTTACTCCAGAACAGATTTCATACAAAAATTAAATCAGGGAGCATATATTTACTTAACAATTAACCATAGCTGCATTGTCCAATATGACAGCCACTGGCCACATGTAGGTAAAATTTTTAAATTCAATTCCTCAGTTGCAATAGCCAAATTTCAAATGCTTAATAGCCCCCATGGGGCCAGTGGCCAACACATCAGACTGCAGATGTAGACCATTTCCATCATCACAGAAAGTTCTGCTGGACAGAGCTGCACTATAGGATTGCTCTATCGAGAGAGCATGCTTTCAAAATTTACTTGAAATGAGGTGCTGCTTTGGATTACTTTATGCCACCTCAAAGTATTTAATGCCAACATTTGATTGGTTGTTTTCAGTATCTATGTATTATGTAAGGGGAGATACAACTCCAGTACCAGCTAATTTTCTTACAGAGATATCTAATATCTATAGCAACAGGCCTGTCAAAACACTTGAGCAGGGCCTCACTAAATACTATTTAGTTCATTCAAGTAATAATGCAGAATTTTAAGAAGGCAGTAGATAGCACAGTTAATTAAATGAAGCAAAACTATCCATTAAGATAAGTAGTAAGCAGCTCTAAATTTTTTCAACCAATATTTACCTCTGCCTGCCTGTCCTCCCCTCTCCACCCTATTCTGTGCCCTGAGAAGCTGACCCATAATGCCTTGCATCAAAGGGATCCTCCTCCCTCTAGCTTCCTATAGGTTCCAACTGGAGACACTGGCAGGAGATTCCAAGGTATGAGGAAAGTCAGAAATGTCTGTTCAACATGGGTTGACCTTGGTCCTAAACTGAAGGTCAGGCTCCTCTCAGGCAGCCCTCTTTATAAAGCAGGTTACACCCCTATAGGTTCTTGTCACTGTTCCCACCCCTAGCCCTAGACCCTACTTTAGTGAAGGTGCCCATCTTTTACTGGCCTCAGAATATGTCATTATCCCTTCTTGGTTTCCTAAGTCCTGCCAACATATTTGTAAATATTCTTATTTATTAAACATTCCCTAAATACCAAGTTTAAATATGCCATGTTTCCTGTCCGAACCCAGACAAATATAATCACATATGTTTACAGACACAGGTCTAGGCCCTTAGAGAATGCCAGCTAATCATAGAAATATAGCCCTTTTAAAAAGTTAATTGCTTTTCAATAATAATGCCCAAACAGATGATATTCAAAAAGTTACACTAAGAGTAGAAATGTTCATTTTAATGGGCCCCCATTTCTGCACAATTCTATTTACTGTATTTAACTTAAGACAGTCATCAAATATTTTGGTTTTGTACATCATAAAATGCTTATATGAAAATGACAAACTAGCCTAACAGCACTAATAGCCTGCCAGACATGAACTCAGAGTCTAATTGTAAAGCCACAGATCAAGAATATTATTTAGGTAATTTAGCTCATTTTTATCCTAATCATGTATATATTTTTCAAAAATATGTTTTTATTCATTTCAGAAAAAGGAAGTGAGAGGGAAAGAGAGATAGAAAATCAATGATGATAGAGAATCATGGATGGGCAGCCTCCTGCACACCCCCTACTGGGCATCAAGCTCACAACTCAGGCATGTTCCCAGACCAGGTGTGGAACTGCAACCTCCTAGTTCATGGGTTGACACTCAACCACTAAGCCACACCAGCTGGGCTCATGTGTGTATTTTAAGCAGAAGCATTCATTTCTAAAAAAAAAATTTTGGCTTCATATGTCTCTTTATCATGTTAGAATACAAAAGATATGAACTCAGTTTAATAAACATATATTAAGTACGTACATATGCAAAGCATTATAATAGGCATAAAAGTGAACAAGATACATTTCTTGAGAATCTTATATTCTTACTAGAGGCTCAGTGCACAAAATTCGTGCACGGGGCGGGGGGGAGGGGTGTCCCTCAGCCCAGCCTGCACCCTCTCCAATCTGGGACCCCTTGAGGAATGTCTCTAGTAGGACATCCCTCTTAAAATCCAGGACTGCTGCCTCCCAACCACTCACCTGCCTGCCTGCCTGATTGCCCCTAACTGCTTCTGCCTGATCACCCCCTAGCCACTCCCTTGTTAGCCTGACTGCCCTCTGCTGGCCCAATTGCCCCTAACTGCCATCCTCTGCCAGCTTGGTCACCCCAACTGCCCTCCGCTGCAGGCATCTTGTGGTGGCCATCTTTGACCACATGGGGGCGGACATCTTGTATTGGAGTGATGGTCAATTTGCATATTGCTCTTTTATTAGATAGGATAAAAGAGACCACAGGGATACCAGTTAACAAAATATTAATTAAACTGTTACTGAATATACTTACAATTTCATTGGTGCTTTTTTGCCTCCTAATATCTTTTGATTTTTTCAGTCTTTTCCCCCAACAGGTAAATTATATTAGATTACAATGTAAATTTATTATACAATTTAGTCTAAATGAAATGTTACTTAATGAAAGTTTAACTATAATAAGAAAAGGAAAAATCAAATTAGTAAACACTCCTGTCTCCATTTTTTAAATATCCTAAAAACGGAATTTCATAAGCTGCCTAAGAGTGAGCATATAACCAAAACAGAATTTGATACAGCTCCCTCAATTTGCCTGTATGTTCTTAAAAATGTGGGTAAACTGTTCAACAGCTTCATAATATGTTGAGGTTAGATTAAAAGTTATAAAGCCAGAAACTTGTAGTTTAGAAAGTCAGCTTGGATCAGAAATTCCATTTCTTGGGATAATAATTATTCATGTGCTTATTTAAACCCTAGCTTCCTTTTAGGCTTTATGTCATCAGGAATACGTACCTTTTTAACTTAGACTAATAATGCACATGACTTTAAGATGTCAAGCATGCCCAACTTTCACAGTTGAATCTTAAATAAATACAGCAAATCCTAATACAAGGCTGCTGCTGTGTTTTAGGAGAGTAATTTACCCACAAACATTCATAGCTAAACGTTTTGGATCATCAGTTGTTTAAGATGATTCACTGGATCCCTCCTGAGAGCACTTTCTAGCCCAAGTAATCATATGCTCTGTAAAAAGGCACCCTAAAATGTCTAAAGGCATGCCTCTCTCCCGTCTTTAAACATAGCACCACATGGGAAATGTTGCCTGTAGCATGTGACAACTGATAACGGCGACAAAGAACTCAGTTTCCTTGCAGATCACATAGGGACCCTAACATGATCTTCGATCACCCACAGCCCTTTCTGTCACTTCCTTCCCTGCAGCCCACAACTTCCAAAGTTCACAGTTACGGGTACACACACTTCCAGGAGGAAAAACTAAAGGTTTGAACCAATTAGTGCAGAGGATTCTTGAGACAGTGAGGGAAACACACACACACACACACACACAGTCAGCTACCATTGTACCTTTATGCAATCATGCATTCCTGAGAAGCTGGGTGTAAATCATATATAACAAAATAAACTAATCCTTTCCAACTGACTTAAGAAATCATTTCACAAACTATTTTCCTTAATATCTAATTAACCTTTAATAAGCCATGGTTCCCGATGACTTAACTTTAAATTATACTTTCTGTCAAAGGCTTAGTGACCTGTAATAATAATCTTTGAAACATGTAAATGAATTAAGGAGGCATTTTCACTGGCGAATCTCTTTGCAAACTGTGAGAAATCATTCTGTTTCATTTGCTTGGTATATTCCAGTTTCTCCTGTATTTGATCTCCATAGTGTGTAATATATAGTAGCCATGCATGCTATTTTCAGTGCACTGAATGAGTGTATGATCCCTAAAAGCATGAGAAAAAAAGCTATGTGCAAGTGACACCTGGGCCTGTCAAGACCACCTACCGTGTGTGTTTTGTTTTTCTAAGGCTCTCCAAAAACCTGATTAAAACAAAGGTCCTGATGCATGTTTGTATGGTGAGACGATGAGTACCGAAGACTGTCGACTGTGTTTAAATGTCTCATGAAAAAACAAGAGATACTAGAGACCAGCATGGAGTGCTTGGCATTAGAACAAGATGGTTCCCATCTGAGTGGTGAGCAAGAGGATGGCTTCAACAAACAAAAAGGTGTTTAATCAGAGAGTCTCTAACAGGTTTCAGCAGGTGGTGATGGCAGGATAAAGAAAGTCAGCAAGACTGAAGTAGTCTGGAGTCTATCCAGCCAGTGTGGGAAAGCTTCAAGCATGCTAAAAAATGTGAGAAGGCTTTGGCCCAAGACCCAGGGCTATAAAAACAAAGACCCTTGAGAATGTGGTAAAGGAAGGATCCAGAAGAAGAACAAGACCATAGACAGACTGGAAGCCATGGAGGATGAGTAGGCCCAACTATAATCTGAAAAGTAGGAACATTAGAACAAATCAGACTCAGCTCTGAACACTATTCTGGCAAACCAGAAGTGCCTAGTAGTGGAAGGAAACGCAGATGCCTGGCCAGCCCTGCCTGCTGGGGTGAGCTCACACAGAATGACCACTACTGATTCCTGACTGGACACCAGCTGGTGACACTGGCCCCATTTCCACCCCAGTCCAACCTCTGAGATAAATTTCCTGGAATGACTGCTGAAACTGTGTGTGGCCTCCCTTCTTTCTTCCTCTTCAGGTCACTGCGCTGACTAGCTGTGTGAGGTCAGGCCTCCACCCTTCCAATTTCTGGTCCTCCTGCCACTCCTCCCAACACTCTGCTTCTCTAGAGCTCGACTCTGGTTTCTTCCCTATGGATAGCTCTCCTCATCTGTAAAATGAGTAGCTGGAACCAGATTACCTTAAAGTTCCTTCAAGGTCTAACATTCTGTGATTCTTGGATGTTATAAATTCCCAGAATCCTAAAATGTAGAGTTGAAAGGAACTTCAGAAGCCGCCTATTCAACCTCCTGCTCAACCTAAGCTAACCCAGGCCAGCACTAATCAGCTTTGAAAGTTCTATGCAGTTATGTTTGGCTGGCTGAATACAGCAATAATCAAAGCTTTAAAACCTTAAAGCATGAAATACACACACACACTGTATATGTATGATTTTTAGAGCATCTAAGAAAAAGTCTGAAGGAGCTGCAGCCCATAGAGCAGCATGTTCTGTTGCTTAGAAGACTGTATCTACGCAGCATTCCCAGGCTTTGTTTTTTCACAATACCTAAGGCATGTTGAAAAACATCACAAAGGATGCCAGAAAGTTCCCCAAATACAACTAATTTTCAATTTATTAGTATGTTTGTAAATATACAAGACAGGGTGATGAGATGTCACAACATCAAATAAAGCCTCAAAAGGAGAATAAAAAGAATAAAGGAGAATCAGTCATATTTCGAGATGCATTCAAGTAAAACCAAAAAGCATGCCATCTGTTCTAAAAGGGTAAATGTTAGTTAGTAAGCTACTTTTCAAAAACTTTTTTTTTATCTCTGATAATAAATAGTCTCTTTCCCTCCTCTAAAGAATTATTTTCTCAACAGAGTCTATGCAAATTATCACACTACAGATCTTGAAGCAATTATTGGCTAGATTTAAGAAATGAGCACTTAAAACAATAATAATTATCCATGTGTTTTATTATGAATTACTTAAGAGTGGTAAATTCATAAATAAATAAGAGACATATACTTAGTTTGGATAATATTGAATCTTCCAAAATGGATGTATGGATTTAATGCATTCCAATAATCATCCTATCAGTTTTTTAATGGAAATTGATAAACTGATTTTAAAATTTACAAAGAAATGCAAAGGACCTAGAATAGTGAAGACTACTTGGAAGAATATACACTTAATTTACTGTTACAAAAATTCAGACCATATAGTGCTGACACAAAGATACTACATACAGAACAAAACAAAGAGTCCAGAAAAAGAAAGACCTAAATGTTGTCGCCTGATTTACAACAAAGATGACACTGAAATTCAAAGGAGAAAATGAAAATGTCTTTTCAATAAATGGTGCTGGATCAATAAGATATTCATATTGGGGAAGGGGAAGACAAACCATGACTCTATCCACACCAAACACAAAAATTAATTAGAAATGGATGGCAGACCTAAATGTAAAAGATAAGGAAAATATAAGGATATATCTTCATGACCTTAAAGTAAGTAAAGGTTTCTTAAAGACAGATACAGCCCTGACTGGTTTGGCTCAGTGGATAGAGCGTCGGCCTGCGGACTGAAAGGTCCCAGGTTCGATTCTGGTCAAGGGCATGTACCTTGGTTGCAGGCACATCTCCAGTAGGTGATGTGCAGGAGGCAGCTGATCGATGTTTCTAACTCTCTATCCCTCTCCCTTCCTCTCTGTAAAAAATCAATAAAATATATTTTTTAAAAAGATACAAAAAGCAATGGTCATAAAAAATGGGTATACTGTGAAGCAGGGGATTTCCCAGGGGTGAGGACGGTGGAGCCCCTAGCGCTAGGACACTTGCATGCACGACTCCGGAGACCAGGTTCTGGGACGCAGGTCTAACTTTATTGAGGAAGTATAGGTATTTATAGGTGGAGGTGGCCAATCATGGAACACCATCTTAGGGGAGCCAATGAAAGGTCAGGGTACTGTGTAGGTGGCTCTGGGAGGGGCTCAGGCGGGCGTTGCCATCTCCCTGGTGTGCCAGAAAGATCTGAAATGCTGGAGTAAGCTCACAGCATGCATCAGCCTCTGCACTGAGACAAAACCTCCTGTGCTCTACCTACAATACTGTACTTCAGTAAAATTAATAACTATTCATTAAAAGACACTAATCAGACAGTGAAGGGAAAAATTGAAAATTGGAAGATGATATTCTGATACATGTATCTGATGAAGAATTTGTATCCAGACTGTATTTGAAAACCTATAAACCAATAAAAAATCCAATATTAAAAATGAACAAAAGGTTAATCTGTAAATTAAGTAAATTATAGTCAATAAAGCTGTTATTTTTAAAAAGTGAGCAAAAAACTTGGCACTTCACAACAGAGAATAGCTATTTGGCCAATAAAAATATGAAAAAGTGCTCAACATCATTAACCATTAGAGAAAGACATTAAGAGCTACTACCCACCAGAAGGCCTACACTTAGAAGGACTGACAATACCAAGTGCGAGTGACTTGCAGAGCAATTAGATTCCTCATGGTCTGCCTGGTAATATCTACCAAAGCTGAACATACCCATGTCATACAATATGGTCCTCTATTATGAGTAAGGGCACATACCAAATGATATGAACACAAATAATTATAGCAATTTTACATATTATAGTCAAAATTTTAAAAAATCCAAATACCCATTAATAGAGAAGTAAACTGTGGTCTATTCTGTGATAGAATACTACATAGCACTTAAAAAAAGAACCAACATCTGCTGCACATAACAACACAGATGAATCAAACCAATAATGATGCAGTAAAAAGGCCAGACACAAAAGGAGGTATATTACAGGATTTCTTTTTTATGAGGTACAAGAATAGGCGAAATCAATCTACAAAGCTAAAAGTAAGACTGATGGTTATTTTCAAGGAGTGCAAAGTGAGAAGGGGCATGAGGGTGTGTTTTCTGGTTGCTGGAAATGTTATAGAAGGACCTGGATGGCCATTCTATGAGTATACCCACTTATTTAAAATGTGTGCGCTGTACTGTGTGTTCCACCTCAATAAAAATTTTAAACAAAGAAACAAGTCAATAAAAATATTCCATTGTGCTCCATGATGGCACAAATCATGTCTTATTTACATATCGCACTTTCCAGGGCCTAATACAATGCCTGCTCAGTTTGTTGAATTTAATTAAATTGACCAGGTCGTTCCAACTACATTACCTTAACTAGACGATTTTAATATAATGTCTGAGTTATCAATAGTAGAACTATAGCTGTGGGCTTGCTTCCTGTAGACTCCTTTTAAATTCCCAACCGATTCGTATTTTAAGTATCTGGCTTTCCCCCTCCTCCCCCCCCAAAAAAGGGGGAGATAGGATCATTTGCATATTGAAAAGCAACCCTATTTGCAGGGTTTAAACAAGATTTAAATAAAAAAGGCAAAGGAAAAAGAAACAAAGAAAGGTACTGCAGTGGCGCCCTAGAAAGCAGATGTTCATTAGGGCCCAGACACAGATTGCTATCACAATGTACTTATCTGAACAAGCTCTCCTCAGCCCACACAGTCAAATCAAATTTTGAAGGCTCAAAGGACGTGCACTGAAGAACATCCTGTCCTGCTGAAACATGAATCTGAATTTTGTGGTGGAGACAGAGGGGTAGAAAAGAACACTGGATAATAACCCACTATCATTTTAAATCCCATTTATATATTGCTATAACCTATTCTTTAACAATTAACATTTAATATTTCTGCTATTAAAATTTAAATCTAAGGAACATGACCAACAAACATTTTTTTAGTCTTTTACAAATTAAAAACACGCAATACTTTTGTGACTATTTTTAGATAAAAAAATAGTTTTGTAAAATATTCAAGAAACAGAAAAAGTGGTTATAATACAGTTAAAGTAGGGGGTGAAGAAAAAATGGAAATGTCTTGCCATTTCACTGTGCCCTATTTACATTCCAATCTCATTAGATACATACATTTATCATCAAAATACTTTCTATTATGCTAATTATGTTCTTTTATTCAAAGTATTACATCATGTCTGTGCTTCTTTAACAGACTTGTACATTAATGAATAATATTTTTATTTAAAATTTCCACATAAAATTGGATAAGGAATCAGAAAGAAAATCAAATTCAAAGAGGCAACTTTATTAGGAAATTCTTAATCATAAACTGTAGCATTAAGAGGTAGTAAAGAATTCTTTAGCAAAATAAGTCAGGCACACTTGGTCCCTAATTCAGGCTAATGCAGTATGAGCAGTTTATATGTGACAATTGTCCTGGCAGATCCATCACTGGCACCTACACCTGTGGATGTAAGCCCAGAGTGGCACTATTCTTAGTGTGCAGGAAGAGTAATTAAGGGTACGAGTCGGGAGAAGGGAGAAGGAAGGAGTGCAGGGGGAGAGGAAACGGGAGAGGGGAAAGAAACATTTTGCAGGCTCTTATAAACGAAATATAGGAAATGAATTTCAAGTTCTAAATAACTGACAAGTGAACTTTTTTGAATCAAACCTGTTGGAAACACAACTCACTTGTAAAATAAGGTATGCCCAACCTTTAAACAAGTCATATAGAGCTCCAGAAAAATACCATCTGTCTCGCTTTAGTAATTTTGCTCTAACACTTTCTCTGGTAGCCAATCTTTCTGTGTTGTTGTTGTTGTTTAATAAAAGTATTCAAGTGATCAAGTAGAATGAAAGCTGCGAAGAGACTGAGATAACAATGAAATTATCAAAGCTATGCTTTTTTGGGGGGTGGGGGGGAACAACAGAGAGGCTCTGGGGAGTATTTTAGTTAATGACCTGAAAATAAAAATGGGCAATTTTTTCTTTTTATAAACATTTACATTAATCAAAAGACCGTTGGTGATAAATCCAAATTGCTATTGAGAAGACAAAGGTATTACAAATTTCTAGGAAGATTTACTTTTTCTTATAAGCAAATATTTTATCTGAGACTTTATTTTATAAACTATGAAAATATTCCCTTGTTATTCTACAGGTAAAAAAGGGTTTAGAGGTTCTCCAGTTAGTAGAAACAGACTTCCAACTGCAATTCTCAAAATCACCATGTTTAGCTTAGCTGGTTTGGCTCAGTGGACAGAGCTTCAGCCTGCGGACCAAAGGGTCCCGGGATCAAATTCCAATCAAGGGCCAGTACCTTGGTTGCAGGCTCCTCCCTGGCCTGGGTCCTGGTCAGAGCATGTGCAGGAGGCAACCAATCGAAGTGTTTCTCTTATACGGATATTTCTCTCTGTCCTTCCCTCTCTCTCCCATTCTCTCTAAAAGATCAATGAAAACTATCCTTGAATGAAGATTAATAAAAATATAAAAATAAAAACATAAAAAATAAAAAGTGTTAAACAGGGAAAATAGTATAGTGTCATTTGAAGAGTTAAAGATAAATGTAAATTTAATCTGAAATTCATTTTGGCAACTTTGGTTTTCTCTAAGACTCTCAAGTTAAGAGCATAATATCCCATGATATACCCAAATCTCCCATTCTAATCGTTACATTTTTAATTTATTAAATAAACAAAACTAGTATCATGTAAAATGGGCCCACACACTTGCAGAGCTGGAATATGACGCATTTTTCCTTCAAGAGCAGTAAAAAATACTTTCAAGGCCTCCAAAATGACCTAATTTTGTTACACAAAACCTTTCCCTGAACCCACTCTTTACCTGGGACCCAGCACCCCAAAGCATGTGTTCAATGAGCAGCCAGAGGGATGGGTTCCATGTCCCACACTGAGGCCAGACAGAGGACAGATGACTCCTGAAGGACTGCATTCCACTTGCAGCGGGGAATCGCAGCTCAATTTAAAAGAATTAAAGCTAGACGATGACCAAATAAAGAGAATGAATAGCTACTAGTATGTCCATGAAACATGAGGAATAATAAAAAATCCGTTATTTTCTAATGAAACCTCAGCTCACATTAGACACATTATCAATGTGTACAAGATAACAAAAACTCTAAACTTACTTTTTCCCCTTTGCCATGAACAAGGCTAACGAATTAAGAGAGAGAAAAAAAAACACATCATTTCAAAACGGTTTTAAAAAAAAAACAAAAGTAACATTTCTGGATAACCATTATGTCATCATTTAAGATTATTCTCAGATTGTCACAACCCTAATAAGTTTGCCTATGCACATTTATAAGCATAAAAGTGGAAAAATAGCCTGGCTGGTTTGGCTCAGTGGATAGAGCATCGGCCTGTGGACTGAAGGGTCCCCTATTGGATTCCAGTCAGGGGTACATGCCCGGGTTGCAGGCTCCATCCCCAGTGGGGGCATGCAGGAGGCAGCCAATCAATGATTCTTTACCATCATTGATGTTTCTATCTCTCCCTCTCTAAAATCAATAAAGATATATTAAATTTAAAAAATGGAAAAATAATAATGTAAAATAAGGTAATTAAGTATGAAAATCTGAGGGGAAGAAGTTAACATAAAGTACTAAAAATGTTATTCTTTAAAATTCTAAATACTCACAAAGAGGATTATGAAGCAGAATAAATACAACACAAGGCTGATTATCAATTCAAAAATTTTTCATTCATTAATCTAAAGCACAACCTCTTTCCAAAAGTCACAGGTTTATTGTAGCTTCAATTAGCACTTTACTGTTTCTCACAAAATGATGCCACTGTTTTTCATCCCACATATGAGTCTCAGTGTCTTCTCTGTCACTAAGACCCTTGGGTGAACTATTTTGTAAATATTCTTTGCTTATTTCTGACTGTGCCTATTCTGTCTTCCCTGGCAGATGGTGAGATGCTGAGAGCAGGGGCCAGATACTATACTCTCCAATGGCAAGTGCGGAGAACTGTGCTCTGGGGTCACACAGGAAATATGATCGATTAGTATTTTAGCTCTCCATGAACCTCAGCCATTTTCCAACAAGCTATCAGCTTACAACTTAACCTAATTCCAGAATACAAATGTTACAGCCAAAGTAGGAAATCACCCACCGGACATCGAATTGTGTGCTTACAGTACCAGATATATAAGCGAGGTAACTGTTCATATTACCATCTAAACTCTCTTTTAGAATCTGGGTTTCGTATTCATCATACAGAAGACTGCTCTCCATCCTCTAAAATGACAAATGCATTCACTCAAGAATTAGCCAAAAGGCAATGTACGGAGAAGGACGATGTTCACTTTTATGCATTTTCTCCCCTAGGAGGTCTGGGGTGTTTATCTTCACCCTCTCCTTTTTGTCTCTCTTTTTCTCATCATCTGTGACACACTTATTTTCCAGTGCTTGTCTGGAAAATTAAAATATTCATATAATTATGTTAAGGAGACTAGATGCACCAAGCAAAAATAAGGAATTTGTTCTTGGCTTAGCTGTCATCATCTCCTTTACACTTTTCCCCACATGTCAACCTGATTAAGAAATGTTTGGTTTTGCTATCGAATTTGTGTATGCGCTCAAATTTGCGTGTGTTCACACATGGCTTCTAAGACGTTTTGCTGTGCATCATCTGACCAAACGAGTGGTAAACATCTGTTATCACCCAAGTGCTGCCTCTTAGGAGGCACAGCCAAGTGCCACCAGGTTTTATTATTTATTCGTTAAAATGAACAGCAGAAGCCAGAACATTTAAATTCAATCCACATGAAATCCCCAAGCCCAAAGTTCAATCTTGAATACTATGTGGATTGATTTTTCTTTTAATTTTTTATGTTTTTCTTTGTTTGTTAATCCTCACCTGAGGATATTCTTGCCACTGATGTTTATAGAAAATTGGAATGGACAGGGTCATGAGAGAGAAACACAGATGTGTGAGAGACACATCGACTGGTTGCCTCTCGAAAGGGCCCTACCAAGGCAGGGATAGAACCTGCAACCCAGGTACATGCCCTTGACCTGCAGGAGGACTCTCTAACCACTGAGAGATACTGACGCAGGCTATATGGTTTGATTTTATACCCAAAACTATGACTCTGCATTTAAATCACTGGCATATCACACTACGTTTTCTTTAAAGCAGGCTATGTTACACTGAATAAAAGAGCACCTTGACATGTTCCCACTAGTCCTATTGTAAAAAGCCAGAAGGCTGAATGTCACGTTTAGGGTTACGCAACTCAGTGACACAGAATAACTATAATTCTGAACACCTCAAGGATAGTTTATATTTTCGTTATTATCCATTAAATGAATAAATGTTTGTCTTGTTTTGTTTTGACCAAGTCTGAAATATCCTGGAAAAAGGGGGCTTTTCTTGAAAATTAAGCAGGAAAAAGTGTGGATTGTGTTCGTTGGGGCCAGTGAGAGAAGGCAAAGACAGGCTGTCACCAATTCATCATATGTAACATTTCCCACACTCAATATAACACTATGAAATTTTTCTCTGACACCTGACTTTTTAAAAAAGATTGAATAAAAAGGCACTTTTGATTCCATAAATGAAGCAGTGACCAATTGCTATGTGGTTCATTTTAGGAATCTTACTCGATTCATAAAACATTTGATAGTTTTATTATAGGAACAAAATAAAACACAAATCTAACTATATTGAGATTTCATTAAAAAATTAGAATGGATTTATTATACTTGTAGAGTTTGGATATGATTATTTTTCTAGTCTAGAAAAATTTTGCAGGTACTTATTCTGAATAATAATAGTTACTAACAAGCATTTATTTAGCGCCTACTGTTCTGTGAATGAAGCAAGCAACTAGGAAGGTGTTGATAGCCTTTGAAGAGAGACTAACAAAGGAATTGCAAGACCAAGCTTGGGAAAAATAAACTTTTGTGAACTGAGCATCCAATATGAAACAAACTAGACAAGAAATTTCTCATCTTTAAAAAGATATTTAAGTGTCCATGTCATTTTTACTAAGCCCTTATCCTTTCATTTTAGATCTTCCTCACAAGATTTTTAGTCGTTAAGCAGATATAGAGAGGGGGGAAAAATTTCTTTCCTAGAAATTCCCTCCTGAGTCAAAGGAAAAGAAAAAAAAAAGATCCGATCCCCTTTCTTTAGTTAAAAGACCCATAACTTAAAATTTCTGTACTCATTAAATATGCTGGGGTAATTTTACAGTTCCAACAAACCAGTAAGCAAAATACAAAGTCTGAGCAATAAATCAGTAGTTTTAATTTTTTTTCTTCAAATTGTAATACATGGAAATGAATACTACAAAGTGTAATATCTGAATTTAAATTCAAAGACAAGATTGCCAAATACGTAAGGTATATTTAGTTATACTGATACTACATGACTGAATACTTTCCTACTTTTCTTCACTTATCTTTTCCTGTTCCCTTCTAGTAGCTTACAATTTGGCTCCCAAAATATAAAGAAATGATATGTATGATGGGAAATTCAAAACCAATAGCTATCCAAGGGGAAGGGTGCTATAATACTGCATTATAATGCATCTTCATTTTAACATTTCTATGACCTTGATTCTTCCAATACCACTTTCAGATAGCTACAATGCCCCATTCACCTACAGAAATAAGGTGTATTCATTGGGTAAAGTATGACATTACTGTATTGATACATTTAAGCAAACTTTATTCACCTCACAAATGTGGTTACTTCCTAAGACACAAAGCCCTCCAAGTCTTAAGATCCTACTTCTCTACCTCCAACCCACCTTAAAATGCTCAGTAATTCTGTTTCAAATTATGACCCCAAATTCCTGGAGAAACAAATTGATACAATATTCATTTGGCTGTAACTACGTAGAGGTTAAGGCATCCAGCAAAATGTTAATTCACTCAGAAATTCAACTCAGAAAAACTGTTTTGTTCTAATAGCCTTCATTAATAGAATCCCAAATTATATTACTTATTATCTTCCAGATTTTTAATCTCTGTTCAGGTATGTTCTTTGGCATACACTTACACCAAATGGCTCTAAAACAAACTTTTGTGTTAGAAACAAACAACTTTTTAGCATAGGAAAACAATACTGTTGTATACATAAAACTTAAAAACCAAACTCTCATTACGATATATTTTATAGAAACATTTTGATAACTATAAAGATCACAAAATTTGTCAAATTGCTATTAGCTGGCACAAAAAGTAGCTAATCAAATAAATAACATTTTGTACTTCCCTTTCTTCAAAAGACAGAGTAAGTGCTTCAATTTTCCCATAAATATTTGAATGCATGCAAGGGCAATAAGGTAACTTGTAATATATTTGAAATAAGCAGACTGTGATTGAAGGGTTTCTTTTATAATAAGTGAAATTAATACATCCATTGTATAAAAATGTGTAATACACAGCTTTAGAAAAATACATTGAATTATCTGTGTAGCTTCAAAGTGGACACCAAATTTAATTTTTCATAACCTAGCATACGTCATTTAATATAATTCAGGAAATCCTTTAGAACACGATGTGCTTATATAAGAAGGTAGATCAAACTACATCTTAGAATGAGTGTGTCAGGTGACAGAGCACCTACGGCGATAAGACCATCCTGAGAGAGGCAGAAAACACAACAAACATGTAAAATCAGGTTGCTTGAAATCCATGTTGCTCTACACTAAGGCATTATGAAAATTCCACAATCTCATTTCCACCCATCTCTTGCCCTTCCAACGCCTCCTCAAATATACTTTACGTTTAATGCAGCTGTATTATTTTCTAATGATTTCCCCTTTCTGTCCAAGAGCAAAATATACCAATATGGTCACACACTGTCCTACAGCTCCATAGGTTTTTTTGTTGTTGCTAATAAAATGTACAAGTAACCAATGGGTTTTCTATGGGGGAAAATTGCTACAGAAATTTTCCCAAATAGACTCTGATTGAATGATTAACACAAGAAAAATAATTTGACGTATGTGAACTTTTAAAAGGATGGTAACAAAACTCATTTTCAAACATGTTAATTGGTATCTATTTCTTCTGATGAAAAGAAATCCCATGTTTATTCGTCCTCAGTTTTAAACAATCACATCCATCTCTTGATCAATGTTTATGTCAAATACCACTGTGTAATTGACCGTGCCATTCCTCAGTTTTTGATATAGCTTCCAAACAGAAGTTTCAAAACAACTCTGACTAGTAAACATATCACTGTACTTTAAACAGTGATGTCTTCTATCCCATACATACTTCAGGAAGCTTAAAACGCACACACAGGCAAGGATCATCACTGTAGACAACAGATTCCAAGTGAGCTTATTAACTCTTTTCAGAGGTTCTCAACTGTGGGTCGTGACCCCTTTGGGGGTCGAACGGCCGTTTCACAGGGGTCGCCTAAATACATCCTGCATATCAGATATTTACATTATGATTCATAACAGGGGCAAAATTACAGTTATGAAGTAGCCACGAAAATAATTTTATGGTTGCAGGCCACCACAACATGAGGAACTGTATTAAAGGGTCGCGGCATTAGGAAGGTTGAGAACCACTGCTTTAGGTAGACTAGGCAACACTTGTTTTAAAACTAAAAATCAAAAGAAATCTCTTCTCTTTTTTAAAAAATGACTTACACGTCCATGATACCAGCAGATATGTAAGGGAGAAAAAAGAGAAGGACGATGTGCCCGGAACTGTGATTGTCTAAAATCCGCAACGAGTCCCTTTACATTTCAGGAGATGCCGCCTTCCGAGATAACCACGATACTTTACAACAGGAAATTTATATTTCATTATCAAATTTTAATACCATGTTATATAGGTCAAGTGAGTATATATGTCCTTCCCCGGAAACAAAGAGACTCAGAGTAATAGGATTTCAGATTTCATAGTAGCAACCGCAAGATATGTTTTGAGAATGTCATTTACTGTAACACAAATCAATATTAAATGCTTTATGCAGGAAGCACACTTTCAGAAAATGGGCCCTAAAGCTTTCTGGGACCCGACCCTAATTACCAGAGTAAGCTCTTGCCGTTTGTCTCTCTCTTCAATTATTTACGGGGCAAAAAGAGCCAAATGGTATTGCATTAGCTATATTAAATACTATGCACTTGGTTTCTAACTTACTAATGGTACATAAAAATTACTAAGGTGAATGTGCCTGTAGAAAACAAGGCCTTTTTTCTTTACCTGAGTGTATGTATTTATTATTCATATAGTTAAGTGTTGACTGGGCTGTCCTTTAGCCACCCAATGCTGCATAATTTAAACAAGTGCATTAAACATATATGCTATCTAAAAGGTAGTGCATTGATTACACCTCAAAATTTCTTTGAACAACTTATATTTACAATGTAGCTCACAAAAAAAAAACATGCATCTCCCTCCCGCCCCTGACAACAAATTTATGGGGACCACACAGAAATGAATAATGGATATTCTTGCTGCGACCATCTCGCTGCTTTCTGGCGACCCAAAGTAAAATAAGAATTGAGAATGAGGCCCTTGAGGGCTAGGAAATGTCGGGTCTCTATGCTGACAAGTGTCCTTTTGGACAAACACGGTGGTAAGTGCACAACATGGACCACCCGCACTGTAAGAAAGAAAAGCTATGGAGGTTGAATCAGGAATTCTTTGCACCAGGCCAGAAATGCCCTCTGCAGCAAGCAGGTTGTGATTACAAGCTCCCAAAGTTCAGACACTGCGTCCACATTGGATTCTTTTGTGATCGGGAGGGCTCCTGGAGTCCTGACAGGAGATGCTAATTGCTGTAGAAGGCTGGTGCCTCCCACTTCCACCTTCCCACACTGTGGGAGAAGCTTCCAGAGCAGTGAAATCCTCACTCCTCGTGGACCATACATATAACAACTTCAGGGGGCACCCAATTATTGCAAAACTAGGATAGGCTCATTAACCAAGCACCCAGGGTCCCTAGAAAGCCAGGAGCAATTGGCAGGGATGCACGTCATCAGTTGTGTTACCTAAGCACATGCCAAGGCCACTTTTGAGAAAGCACCATTGGAAATCGATCTGTGGTAAACACACGAGGTAGTATTTTTCTAAACTAAATACAAAAGTCACTTCTTTCTCTGCCCTGAAACCTGCCCATTGTCCCTCCTAAGCAAAAGCGACAGGGAAGATTAAAAGGGACATCAATGAACGCTGTGTGGACTTTGGCCACTTTCCTACCCAAAACACCAGCGTAAAAGTGGAAATCAGTAACCAGGTGAAGTGCCACACCGCACAAAGATCAAGGCGAGGGGCGGGCGCTCCGGGCGGGAGACGGGGGGTAAACGTCCCGTCCCCTCCCCACGCTCCCCCCGCCACCACCTCTCCACCCCCCCGCTCAAGCCCCAGAAATCGCTCTCGCGCGCGGCAGACGAAGGGGCGTCTCCGGGGCGCGGGGGGTCCGTGGGACTCCACGGGAAGCAGAGAGTTACTGGGCGCAGGGCGGGGCCGAGGAGAGGGGGTCCCGCCGCGGGCTCCAGGCGTCGGCAGCGCCGCAGCCCAGCTCGGCGAGAGGCTCGGCGAGGGGCTCGGCTAGGGGCGCCGCTCGGCCCCGCGACCCTCCCTCCTCCGGGGCCAGGAAGGAGCTGGCGGCTCTTTCCTGTCTAGTCTCTCCCCCCGCGGCTTTCTGTAACTCGATCCCGCACTCCGCTCCCCGGCAGCCGCCGCCCAGGCCGGCGCTATAGTTAGCAACCCTCCATCAACTCCGCCGCCGCGGGGGCGAGCGCGCGCCCCGCCCGGGCCCGGGCCCGGGCCCGAGCCCGAGCCGCGCGCCCCCGCCCCCGCCCCGCGCTCCCTTACCTTCGCCTGGAGATACTGGGGGTAGTAGTAGGTGGCGTACTGAGGGTACATCTGCTGTTTCCACACTTTGCCCATGAAGCTGGAAGGGAGCCTGCCGTGCAGGGTCGCGGGCACTTTGGGGTTTCCAAGTCTCGATCTCTCCTGCCTCTCCCTTTCCGGCGGCGGCGGCGGCGGCGGCTGCCGCTGCTCCACCTCCCAGCCCGGACGAGAGGTCCTCCTCTTTCTCCTCTCCTCTCCTCCTCCTCCTCCTCCTCCTCCTCCTCCTCCTTGTTCTCTTCCTCCTCCTTCTTCTCCTCCCAGGTAGAGAGACACTGCAGGACGCAGAGGGCACCCCGGACCGGGCGCTCCCGAGGAGTTGCCTCCGGGAACCCGACTGCTCCGGCGCTGCCAAGGGCTGGCGCGCTGGCCGCTCGGCTCGGGCGAGCAGGCTGCGCGCGGCTGGGAGGTGATCAATACAAGTGGAAAGTGCGGCGGAGGTGGCTGCGATCCGTGCCAGGCGGCATCTGGGGTGGGTGCGCCCGATTAGGAGAGGGGAGAGGGGCTGGCGCGCGGAGGCCGTGGGGGAAGGGCGGCGGGGGCGGGGCCTGGGCGCCGGGAAGCCGGGACCCGCGGGAGGTGAGGGCTGAGTTTCAACCACTCCTCACCTCCCAGACCCTCCCAGCCTCGGCGATTGGGCGCGCGGAAGCCCCGGGAGCCCAGATTTGCTTTGTGTCGGGGTGGAGGTGCAATGGGGGGACGCTGCTGAAGAACTGTAGAGTGGACACCTCGTTTGCTCTCCCGAGTTTTTAGCTTCGTCAGAGGGAAGGGAGGTAAGAGGAGAGAGGAGGCAATCTGATTTATCTCTCACTTCCCTCCGCCCCATGATTTCTTTATTTTCACAAGGGAAGGAAAAATGATTTTGTGCCCAACCACAAAGCTGGAGTCGGGACACCTGGGTTCTGGTCACCCTTTCCCCCCCCCGCCGCCCCAGCCCACGACACTGCTTTCCTAGGTGACCTTGGGAAGGTTAGTGTCCTTCGGTTTGGTTTTCCCAGATGTGAGAGGTGATATTATGCCCCCTGCACAAGGGGAGGCAAAGCTTGGAGACACACACGCACTCACAACAAATAGACGGATCCTTCTAAAGGGGAGATACGCTAAGAGGCAGAATGTTATTATTAGAGGACACAATATAGACATCAGCTTTTCCCTGCCTCTTTCTAATGCTGCCAGTCTGTCAACTCCCACTCAGGAGCCAGGAAACTCCCTGATTTTGGAATATTTTAAGGCCATTTTGAAAGTCACACTGGCATATTGTTGCAGTGTGTTTCAGTGACATACATAATCAATCTCTCTCTGCCTCTCTCCATCTCCTAGTTGTCACAGCTGTAGACAGCCCCAGACAGCATTGGTTCAGTTCACTACATAGCTGGATATAATTTAATGGAGTTAATTGGTCCCTGAAGCCGCCTGTAGAAGACTTTTTATATTCTAGCTCAAAAAGAGGTAATACCAAAATGTACAAATAGGATAAGCAAGAAAGCCTCCAAATTGGCATTCTTGCACATCTAATAAGATGAAATAAAAATTCATTTGTTGTTAAATAGAGCTTGATTACTTTGTTTTGTCATTTTGGTTTTTTTGAGAGTCTGTTTTCTTAACAGCACAAAGGTAAATCAAAGTGAAATGCGATGTATGATTTTGCTAAACAGTGACAGTTTTATATGATTACATTTCAAAACAGGTTTACTTTAAAACAATGAAATAGTGAACTGAAACCTTTGTAATCTTTATGTGATTTAGATACATTTCTAAGTTTTATATATTTTGACAAGACAAAATAAATCTGAGTTCATATGAGAACACTTTGGATATTCCAGGAGGCAAATCATGTTATCTTAAAATAATAATAATAATAATAACATCAGTTAATTTATGTGAAATCCTATAGAGACATTAGTATTTACTGAGCTTCTGCAATATTGTGGGCACTACTGAGGTTCATGTAAATCTGAAGGTTGCAGTAATTAGCTGTACAACTTAGAGAACTTAAAATAGTTCTCTATAATGTTTCATTGTGGGACCCTTTAATGATTTTGAGCAGGGAACTGATATGAACTAACCCGTGCACAGACTAGGAATGATGATTTGGAGAAATGACTGAGGAAGGGAACAAGTTAAGAACAATCTCAGAAGTTCTAGGCTTGAGGTGATAAGGGAAATTACCAAACTTAGACTGTTCTACTTCATTCTGGCTGATGAAATGCAGCCTGCTTTAGAGAGCCCAGAAGCACACCCACAATTATATAGACACTTGATTTATGATGGAGTTGGTATTGCAGAGCAGTGGAGAAAGAATGAGCTTTTCAATAAAAGATTCTGGGTCAATTGGCTATTCATATGGAAAAAATGAAATTGGAGCCTTTCAAAAGGGGAAGAAAAAAGTTCAAGTGAATGAAAGACCTAGATGTAAAAAGCAGAACTATAAAGCTGTTAGGAAAACATATAGGGAAATATCTTTATAGCCTTGAGGTAGGAAAAGATTTCTTTAATAAGGTGACCAAGAGTGCAAGATTGATCAATTTGACTGTATTAAAATTCAGAACACTGACTCATCAAAGGACTCCATCAAGAAAATGAAAAGGCAGGCCACAAAATAGTTATTTGTAATCTATATAACTACAAAAGCTTAATGTACAAAATATATGAAGGACTCCTTGAAATCAGTAAGGAAAAGAAAAACGACCTGTTAGAATATGTGCAAAAGCATGTGTATTTCATGGAGGAGGAAACACCAGTGTCCCTATACCAGGAAAAGATGCTCACCCTCGGTATTAAAGGAAATGAAAACTGGAATGATAAGATACCATTTCACACTCAGCAGACTGGCAAAAATTATGCACTCTGAAAATATTAAGAGTGCAGAGGTAAAAAGGCGGGAAATCTTAAAAATACTGCTTACTGGTTAAAGTGTAAATTGGTACAACCACCATTTGAAAAAAAACAGTTTGGCATTACCCAAGTTCATTTGCTCATGTGCCATGACACAGTAATTCCACTTGCAGGTACTAATATATACCTCAAAGAATTTCTTCTATATGTATGTGCACCATGAGAAATATACAGGGTTATTCATAATGTACTAAAAATAACTCAAATGTTTTTCAACTATAAAATAGATAAAAAGGCTGTGAGATGTGCATAAAGTAGAATACTTGCAGTGGTGAAAATAAATAAATTACAGCGAAAACCGTCAACATGGATTATTTCAAAATTGATGTTGAAGACACAAGTCAACATAAAGCATGATCCATTTGTGTAAAGTTGTGTAAGAAGAGGTAGTAAAAGAAACTATAAAGAAAAATAAGGGGGTTATAACACAAAATTCAGAATAGAAGTTATCTCTGAGGAAGAAGGGGCAGATAGATGGTCAGGGAAAGAACAGAGAGGACTTAGAGAGATGGTAATGCTTCTTGGTTTGCACTGGGTTGTAGATCCATAGAAACATATTTCAATATTTTTCTTTAAGTATTCATAGACTCTTTTGTATGTTGCTGTATTTTATACTAACACATTTTAAAAACAAAACTCAGTTTTTTATTTTCAAACAAACACAAGAGCAGAGAGAATAAAATAATGACTGCTCTGTTCTTAACATCCCACTTCAACATTTATTAGCATATTGTCATTTGTATTTCACAAACACATTTTTTATTTTTCTGGGGTGTTTTAAAGAAATCCCAAACATAGTATCATTTCACTTGCAACTATTTTAATATCTACCTTGAACAAATGAGAACTTTCAAAAGACACAATGTCATAATCACATCAAACAAAATTGACAATGATTTCTTAAGATCAACTAACATCCAGTTCTTGTTCATTTTTCTCCAATTATCTGAAAATTACTTTTCTGTAATTCATTTGTTTAAATCAGGATGAAACCATGTCCACATATTAAATTTGGTTGATATATCTCTTAAGTCTCATCCTGTATAATAAAGAGCTAATATGCAAATGGTCATCACGCTTTCATGCCATCACGCCATAATGGCTCAGACACTCAACACTGGGGAGAGAGGAATGAGGACCAGTCAGGCACAAATAAGCTCACGAAAGAGGAATGGGGACCAGCCAGGCTGCAACCCAGGAGAGGGACAATCCGCATGCCCCACAGTCCCCACGGTCCTGGGCACCAGTGACTGCACCTGCGGCCCGGAAGAAGGACAAGCTGCTCCACCATGGTCTCCTGCAGCTGCAGCCGGCCTGGGCGAAGCTGGCCTGGGTCCTGGGTGCCTGCAACCAGCCGGAGGAGGGAATCCTGGGTCCCAGGTGCAAAGCAGGGCGGAGGCAGTTAGAGGCGATCAGGCCAGCAGGGGAGCAGTTAGGTGTAATCAAGCAGGCAGGCAGAGGGGTTAGGGGCAATCAGGCAGATAGGTGAGCGGTTAGGAGCCAGCGGTCCTGGATTTCGAGAGTCAGTCAGACATCCCCTGAGAGGTCCCAGATTGGAGAGGATGCATGCCAGGCTAAGGGAATTTCATGCACCAGACCTCTAATTTAGCATATAAAAGTTCACCCCCTTACACACACACTCACTTTTTAACTTGCTATTTATTTGTTAAAGAAATTGGGTCACTTGTGCTATAGAATTTTCCACATGGCTGATTATAACCTTGTGGTGTCATTTCAAGTGATGGTTAGGTCCAGCCGTTTAATTACTTGTGGCTTCAATTTTTTTTTTTTTTTTGGCAAAAAATACTTCATAGCCCTAGCCAGTTTGGCTCAGTGGATAGTCAGCCTGAGGACTGAAAGGTCCCAGGTTCTATTCTCCTACATGCTGTAGGAGGCAGCCAATCAATGATTCTCTCTCATCTTTGATATCTCTATCTTTCTCTCCCTCTCCCTTCCTCTCTGAAATCAATAAAAATATATTTTAAAAAATGCTTCATAGATGGCGCTAAACACACATAAGTAATATGATATGTATCACATCAGGAGACACAATGTTTTCTTGTCTCACTTTTAATGATGTTAAGATTGATCAAATATTTAGATTACATTAGTCTGACTTATCCATTAAAATTGTCCCTGTTTTTAATATTCATGAGTGTTACTTCAATTTATTATTTCACTAGGACCCCAGTGCACAATAATTTGTGCACTCAGGGGGAGGGGGGTCCCTCAGCCCGGCCTGTGCCCTCTCACAGTCTAGGACCCCTCGGGGGATGTCCACCTGCTGGCATGCCTGGCAAGCCAGGGTGAGGGGCTGATGGCAGTTTCCAGGCTGGCCAAGCCCGCCTTGCCTGTCCCGCCGCCTACACCACACCCGCCTCTGTGGCTGCCGGCCTCCATCTTGGCTGAGTAAATTTGCATACAGCCACTCTGATTGGCTGGTGGGCATGGCTTGCCTGGTGGGTGTGGCTTAGGCGTCCCACAGAGATGGTTAATTTCAATATTACTCTTTTATTAGAGTAGATTAGAAATTACAAAATTGTAGTTTTTATAATTTTGTCATTTCTTCTGTACTTATTAGTTGAATATTGTCAATGATGAACTTTTCCCCTTCAACTCTGGTTAACTTGAAATCCAATTAGCACAGAAAAGCAGGGTAAATTTTCCCCCATTTGCCTATTTTCAGAGTAATGAGTTGATGCCATAGGAAACTCCAAAGCCAACTGGTTTTAAGTAACATTCTGAACTTGTGAATTTTTATACATTTGATTTGTTTTAATTCATCCTAATCATTATTCTTGTCAATGCCCAAATTGTTCTATCTTCAGCCAATGGTAGACCCTTTGAATTGGTTTTTATGTTCTTTTTACAAGATCCCAATAGCATTTAATAGATTTTTTTGCTTCCCAGCATCATAAGATCGTCCCAGGTTCTTGTGCAGTTCCTGCTCAAGCCTGAATCAACTATTTCTCTGAGAAACCTTAGCTTGCTCTTAAAACATTAAAAAAAATAATAATAGCAGATTATTTAAAACTAGAGGCCCAGTGCAGGGATTCCTGCGCTGGTGGGGTCCCTTAGCCTGGCCTGAGGAGATTGGGCTGAATCTGTGCATCCCCCAAGAGGTCCTGGATTGTGAGAGGGTGCAGGCCAGGCCAAGGGACCCCACTGGTGCAAGAATCTGTGCACCAGGCCTCTAGTATGTAAATAAGATCTTTAGTTAATCTCTTTCCACCCTCCCCCTCCCCACTTCCCTCTGAGATTCATCAGTCAGTTCCATGTTTCCATTCTTATATGTTAAGCATCTTCCCCCTAATCGTCAGTGCATGTCATAGCTACCAGTCAAATGGTCAAATGGTCAAACAGTCAAATGATCAAACAGTTGCTTAGGCTTTTATATATATGTACTAGGGGCCCAGTGCACGAAATTTGTGCACTGGGAGGGGTGCGGTCCCTCAGCCCAATCTGCACTCTCTCGCAGTCTGAGACCCCTCTGGGGATGTCCACCTGCTGACGTGCCTGGTCAGCCTGAGTGAGGGGCTGATGGCTGTTTGCAGGCTGGCCAAGCCCACAGTGGGGTCCCTCACCCCATTGGGGTGTGGCCAGCCTGGGTTTAGGCCTGAGGGCCGTTTTCAGGTTTTCAGGCTGCCCAGAGTCCCTTCAGGTTTTGGGTCCCTACTGGGGTACCTGACCAGCCTGGGTGAGGGGCTGATGGCTGTTTGCAGGCTGGCCAACCCCCCCAGTGGGGACCCTCACTCCATTGGGGTGTAGCCAGCCTGGGTGACAGAATGAGGGCTGTTTTCAGGCTTTCAGTCTGCCCACAGCTCCCATTGACCCAATGTCCCAGCAAGGCTGGCTGGAAGCAGGTTTCTGGGGTTTATCTTCTATAGTTGATACACTGTTTCTTTAAGCTGAGGCCTAGGCAGGTAAGGAAGCTTTCTGTTGGCTTCAGCTCGAGGCTTCTATAATTGAGACAATGTTGTAAATATGTTGTTGTCTGGAGCCGAGAGAAGCCCAGGCGGCTGGCAAACAGTTTTACTCCTGCTGCAACGGAAGCTGCCTGTTTAGCAGCTCCGTGACTGCCAGCCTCCATCTTGGCTGGGTTAATTTGCATACAGTCACTCTGATTGGCTGGTGGGCTTGGCTTAGGTGTCCTGAAGAAACAGTCAATTTCAATATTATGCTTGTATTAGATTAGACTAGAGACCTGGTGCACAAATTTGTGCATAGGTGGGGTCCTTCAGCTTTGCCTGTGATTGGGGCCAATTGGGACCATCTCGCCCACTCCTGATCGGGGCCAATGGGGGCCAGCCAGCTGGGTAGGGACCACAGGAGGGCTCCAGGACATGTCTAGCCCTCTTGCCCAGTCTTGACCCACCAGACCCCAGCAACAAGCTAACCTACTGGTCAGAGCCCTGCCCCCTGGTGGTCAGTGCACATCATAGCAATTAGTCTAGCGGTCAACTGAACCATTGACAAATTGGCCGGACATTTACCATATTAGACTTTTATTATATAGGATAGATGTGTTCTTCATACATATCACATTTAGGGGGAGAAGTTCCTGAAAGATTTTTTTTTTAGATATGTTTTTATTGGTTTCAGAGAGAGGAAGGAAGAGGGAGAGATGGTTAGTAACATCAGTCAGCTGCCTCCTGTGCATCCCCTACTGGAGATCCAGCCTACAACCCGGGCATGTGCCCTGACCAACTTGAACAGCAACATCCTGGTTCATGGGTCAACACTTAACCACTAAGCAACACCATCAGGGCTCGTGAACGATTCTTAATGAAACGTGTGCAAAGATGACCCTTAGGAGAGCATAAACTATTAAGTGATTTTCTGCAAGAGAAGGTATACATTTTATACTTTCACCAATATTTACGAAGCATCCTGTATATGCAGCACATTGGGGATACAGTTGACCTGGTGATTGCTTGCACAGACCTTATGATCTAGTGAGAGATACAATGATAAACTCTATGAGGAAAACAACTAAATAATAGGAGAAGAGAAACTTTGTGGGAGTTGGGTTAGACATTTTTAGTAGAGTAGTCAGGGAAAACCACTTGGAGGAGACATGATGAATAAGAATGAGTCAGCCATAAGAACCTTGTATGAAGTGAAAGGTGAGGCATTGTGTCCCTGCAGAGGCAGCAGCAAGTTAAAGACTTTGAGGCACAAGTTGTCCCATCCAAGATCTCCAATCTGGTTTCAATTATAACTGAAGGTAAACTTTTTTTATTACAGTTAATCAGAACTGGACTAAACAAATTAGCACTGATTAATGCCTTTGTTCTATTGCCATCTGCCTGGGAGTACTGAAATAATTGAAGGATAAAATTAGAAATTTTGCTACAAAAAAGCCCCTGTGCTAGAGCATCAGTGAATTGTAAATAGGATTTAGGTTCATCAGGATGACTGCATACAAAACTTGGAGAGTTATTGCCCTGCCAGCATGGCTCAGTGTTTGAGCATCGACCTATGAACCAGGAGGTCACTGCTGGATTCCCAGTCAAGGCACATGCCTGGGGATACAGGCTCGATCCCCAGTGTGAGGCATGCGGGAAGCAGCCAATCAAGGATTCTCTCTCAACATTGATGTTCCTATCTTTCTCCCTCTCCCTTCCTCTCTGAAATAAATAAAAACATATTTAAAAAAAAACAAACAAACTTGGGGAGTTATTGATCTGTGAGTACTCTTACTTCCACACTGGGTAACTAGGTGATATCTGCAATACACTTACTGAACACTTAAACCAGAAAGACTGCATACTATTAGTAAAGTGTAATTATAATTGACATATATGGTAGAGTTCTTGGAGGGTTAAACAAATGAGAATTTAGATAGAAGGGAACCAGTGGTTATAATTTACAATGAAGTTTGTCATGAATAGGGAGTTGTTTTACAGTCTCAGGGAAGGTTATGTGCAAATCTTCTAGCCTGACGTTTCTCAAATATTTAGCGTCAGGTCATATTTTGTGGAGCCCTGTCAAAAGAAACTAAAATCTTATTATCTTTTTATTATTGCTATTCTCATTGGAGAATATGTTTTTATTGATTTTTAGAGAAAGGAAGAGAGAGAGAGAAACATCGATGTAAAAGAGAAACATCGATCAGTTGCATCCCATATGTGCCAAAACCTAGGAATGTGCCCTGAGTGGGAATAAACTTGCCACCTTTAGGTGTGTAGGACAATGCTCCAACCAATGAGCTACCTGACCAGGACATTATTATCTTTTTCAGTAGTAATATACTTAAAGAAATTTTTCACCCAAATTAAACACAAATATGAAAAATTTCAGAATGTGTCCTTATCCCCCAGCAGAGTTTGAGAAGCACTATTTAATTCACTCTATTAAAAATCATAGCTCATCCATCCCTTTCTGACTAGACCCTTCCCATTATTCAGATTCTGTTACTCCCGCTTTCTTACCTCTTGGCTTGTAATTCTTTCCTCTTCCATGCCTGCGCCTTCCAATCCTCACCTTATTGTACAACTCCAGCTGGCTTTAGCTTTTTCTCACCCATCTGCCTAGGACATCTTTCACCCTTTTTTCACCTTGTCCACTCTTAAACTCTTTTCTTCAGATGCAGCTACCAGGTTGGATTGAATGCCCCTCCCCTGGCCCCCAGGCTGAGTCTCTTTCTGAACTAATTATCCACTTCCGCAGGTTCATTGGAGACAGGTAGAAAGTATCAATCAACACGATGCAGACTCCAGAATTTTGGTAGGAAATGGTGTTTCAATGCTCAAAGGTCCCGTCCAAATTAGAATTCAGTGACTTTGTCATTTGTAAAAGTGACTGTATAATGAGCACCACTCATCCCCTCCTTGCCCCGGTGTATTTTAGATCCCCTAAAAAAGGAACACACATTCCAACTTTAGAAAACTTTAGTTTAGTATTAAACTTTAGAAAACATTCCACCAAGAAGTGAAATAGACAAAAAATACAAAGTTTAAAAACGTTTTGATACATTTATTAATAAGGACTAAACTTGGTCATAGTTGAGGAACTCAGTTATAGTGAATATTTAATAAGGTTTATGAATGTAGACTACTATGTGCTAAATTTAGCAAGTAAGACGTGGAGTTAGATGCTGCTCTCCAAGAATGTGGTGAAACTAAGGAATCAGTTGAACATCAGGTACGTATATTTCTCCCATCAGTTCTGCTCGGGATGAGTAGTCCATACAGAAACTTTCATCTCTATCACCACACTCTATCTGACTTAGCTGAGATGACCAACTCCACAAAGGGACAGATGAAATAATTTTGTAACTAATTAGCTTATCCTGTAAGCATTTAGTAAGCATCATCAGTATACAAGGGACCATTTTTGATGGCCTCTAGAGGCAAGTAAAGACCTTAATGAACCATGGTTCCATTATTTATACTCGTTAGCTGATTGTATAAATGTATTTGTAAACAGATTGCTGAAAGGTATTATTATACCCTTTGATGGTATCAAATCCCAAAATAACAAGAATTTCAAAAGTTAAGGGAGTAAGCAGTTGAGTGAGAAGGGGAAACATATCTTTTACTGTACTG
>PVJC01005892.1:9419-57176 GCA_004026665.1 Murina feae | reverse complement strand
GACCCCCTGCCGCCTCTTACCCGCTTCCCGGTGCCCTCCAACCCTGCAGCCTCTTTCCCACTCACTGGTCCTGTGTCCTGTGCTGTTCCGCCCTGTAGCCGCTCTGTGCACTCGGGAGGTCCCTCAGCCCCACCTGTGCCCTCTCGCAGTCTGGGACCCCTCTGGGGATGTCCACCTGCTGGCGTGCCTGACCAGCTTGGATGAGGGGCTGATGGCTATCTCCAGGCTGGCCAAGTCCCCCAGGAACGTCCCTCACCCCATTGGGTTGTGGCCAGTGTGGGTGACGGGCTTTAAGGCTGCCCACAGCTCCCATTGACCCAACGTCCCAGCATGGCTGGCTGGACGCAGGTTTTTGGGGTTTGTTTATCTTCTATAATTGATGCTGTTCCTTTAAGGCCTGGGGTTTGTTTATCTCCTATAATTGGTGCTGTTCCTTTAAGGCGGCTAACAAACCCTCCTCTCTGCCTCACCTTGTGGCTTCTATAATGAAACAATTGTTACTCTTAGACTCAGGCCCAGCTTCAGCTCCTTATGTTGCAAATGTGTTGCAAATGTGTTTTGCTCCAGGCAAGGCTAAGCGAGTGGAGCGCAGGTAGTTTCCCTTTCACTTCTGCTGCAATGGATGCTGCCTAAACGTTTACTCAGGTCCGTGAGTGGCGGCCACCATGTTGGCTGGGTTAATTTGCATACAGTTGCTCTGATTGGTTGTTGGGCATCCCGGAGAAATGGTTAATTTTACTATTCCGCTTTTATTAGTTTAGATTAAGATCATATAAAGCAATAAAGAAACAATTAACAAAATATGAACAAAATTGAAAGAAAGTATAAAAGTGAATCATTTGTAGAGTAGCTAAATACTGTTAAAATAGCTCTAGATATAGTTTGTTAAACTTTATATTTGTCAAAAAATTAAAGATTTATAATATATATCAGATGGTAGGAGTATAGGGAATGTGAATACCCAGATATACTTTTGATACTAATGTACATTTTCATAACTTTTAGAGGATAATTTTGAAATATTCACCCCAGCAGGGTACTGTGCATAACAATTTTACTATTAGCTATATTTTAAAAATATTCACAAAATTGTGCAAGATTATACTTACAAAGAGGAAGAGAGGAAGAGAGAGAGATAGAGAGTCAGAAACATTGATGAGAGAGAAACATCAATAAGCTGCCTCCTGCACACTTCCCACTGGGGATGTGCCCACAACCAAGGTACATGCCCTTGACCAGAATCGAACCTAGGACCCTTCAGTCTGCAGGCCGACGCTCTATCCACTGAGCCAAACCAGTCAGGGTTCATTTTTTAAATAAAAACAAGAAACAGTTCAATTTTCAACCAGAAGGGAAATAATTAAGTTAAATAATACATACAATATAGAATACGAATAAGAATTTGGCAATTCTATCTGTACCAACGTAGAAAAATATATAATCTATGTATTTAGTCTTGTAAAAAAGAAAAAGTATAGAAAATTTTATAGAAAGACTAGAGGCCCAGTGCACAAAAATTCATGCACTGGGGAGGGGGGTTCTCCCAGGCCCGCCTGCATGCTCTCATAATCTGGGATCCCTCAAGTGGGGTTCAGTCTCATCACAGCATAATTCTGGTTACCCGGAGCCTGTGTGCTGGGAGTAAGAACCAAGATTCCCAGATAGCAGTATGGCTCTGGTTCCTCAGAACCTGTGGGTGGGGGAAGGGACCAGAGGCCAGTCTGATCGCAGCATGGCTCCAGTTTCCCAGGGCCGAGAGCTCTCTGTCACCACCATGTCCCAGCGTGGTGGTGGGATGGACCTCTGGGCCCCAGCCTGGGTGTGGTGGAACTTTGGGTCACCCATGATCAGGGGCATGGCCAGCCTTCAAACCCAAGACCCAGAGCTCACTGTTGCCACTGCACCAGCCAGGACCCAGGACTGACTCCCACCATGCGGGCCTGGACCCTAGTCTAGTGTTCAGGCATCCATCCAGTCGTTTAGGTTATGATGGCCTCTGGCTTTTTACCTATTAGGATAAGCATACCTCTCTGTTAACAACAGTAACTTGTAATTATGAAATTTTACTATGAATGAGATGGAGATGGAAGAAGTTCTCATTCTACATCATACTCTTTTGGATTTTCACACTATTATTTATATCACTTCTGTAATTTGCAAAAACAATAAACATGAAAGAGTAAGAGGGTAACTAGTAAAACTGTTTGTAAATTTGTCACATGATTTTTGTGTCTAGATCCTTATGTATTCCAGAAAATTTTCCAAATGATTTGACTTCATAAACTGAAAATGTCAGAGTGAAAAAATATAATTTCAAAATTTTAAGCACTATTAGAATATCTAAGCCCTTCACTAATGATACCTATGTTAAACATTATTTATAACCTTATTGGTTCAATTGTGTAGTGTCTAGAGTGTGAGTTGGTGACTTTATTGTACAATGGCTAATGAACAAAGTTAAGTAATAGGTTAATATGTTCAATTCAATCATACAAGTTTAGATTGAAATTGAAAATGGAATTAGCCACATTTTTCATATAGTCCCAAAATACTCTAAGTAATTTGCATTAAGGAAATATATTCTTATTTAGCTTGCTGAGTAACTTCTGTGATGACTAAGCTCAAAGAATTTACTATGCATTATTATCATCAACTGGTCTCTTAATAATGCTTTGGTGTGGAAGAAGTTATGTAACTTAATAGACTAGACTTTTAACAGCTGAAAAAATCCCAAACACAAATATTCCAGCTCTTCTGAATTTTCAGGGTTTTAAATTTTAACCTATTACAGTAATATTCAACCACTAATATTAGCACACAGTCAATTAAAATCCCTTCTTAGCATGTAAAATGCAGAGATTTGGGGAGATTTTTTGAAGTTTCCTGTATATTTCTGCTGCATTTGCTCAGAAGCCAAATGCAAATCAACATCAACTAGAATGTTATATTTATAGTTCCTAAACATAAATTACAACTTCAATTTGATTAAAGCAGGAGTGCATGCAGTATTAAAAGCTTCTTCTCCCCATGGCATCTAGTGCCAATTTCTTTCTGTCTATAAAAATCACCTGATTTACTGTGGCATATATTAAATATTCAGTTTTCCTAATTTATCCTATGTTGTATCTCCTGAGTGACAACCCAAAATAGAAAGAGGTTAGGGATGCATGTCTCTTACTTTGCTCTAAGCATAGCTACTCAGTAAAGGGTGAAGGTCCAGCACTATATATGCAGGGATGACAATTGCTTCTTAGACTCATCCACAACAGATGGTCAGCCAGAAGGTGAATATTCACAAAGAGGTCATGTTGACTGACACCAAGGTCCATTGGAGCCATATTCTCCAAAGTTTGGTGTATAAAAGGCAATGCACTTGGTGTTGGGCAACCTAAGAGCATTGAATTTTTAGCATCTGCCCTTAGAACATGCATGGAAGGGGCTATAATGATGTTTCAGACTTTTCTAAGCTTGCATAGAGGAAAAAGTCCAGACCTGGGGGTATTAGGCTAAAGTTGGGTTCAAGATACATCAGTACAGTTATCTTTGTTGTTATAGCTTTTCAATTATTGGTACCAGCAGTAGTGGCTGATTTCTTGTCATATCAGAGTGTCCTGTTTCCTTTGTGGAAGTACCCTAACATTTTATAAAGGTTAATGGATTTTCAGTAAAGTAGGATCAGAGAAATACTGTTGGGTCTTAGTATTATCCTTAGTCTTATCTCTTACTCTTTCTCTATACAAATTAATCCGACTTTTCCCTGAATATGCTCCTATGATATCCTTACTCACATCTTTACTTGTGATAAACCTACCTAGAATCCATGATCATTCTCTATTTTCATCTATAATTGTGAATAATATAATATTTCTTCAGATCTTTCAAATATGATTCCACCTGTGGTTTATATTTATTTAAACATTTTTAATAGTTACCAGGTACCTTGCTATGTAATGAAGATCTTCTTTCCTTTTTGTGTCCACATGAATAATTACTTTCCTCACATAACATTTATGTACAAATTTTAGGTAGAATTTTCTAATCCTTATTTAACAATATTTAAGGATGGGGACAAACTTGTCATTCTAGGACAGGGTTTGACACTAGAGTATCTGTTCAACAAATGTTTGTTAAATAGAATAGTTCAAAAAAGTGGCTATTAAAATCATAAAGTACTTTCATTCTAAAGTATATTTGCTCCATATTTCCCCTATTTTTAAAAGATTCTTTGTGAGACTTCTAAGACAATGAAGAGTAAAAGTGATAACACACCGATGGAGAAAGGAGGTAGAATAAAGCTGAAAAAAGAAAATTTCCACCTCAATGAAACTAGGAAGCAGCTATTCACTCAAATGTAAAATAAAATAGTAAGAATATCTGCCAAACAAAATATAATTAGGAGGACTTCTGGTTTCCAATTCCACATGTGAGAAGGTTGAACACCACCATACTGTCCTGGCAAAAAAGTAAAAAACTGAACAGACTGAAGTCAATAATTCTCCTAAGATCCATAAAAGTGGGGAAGACACAGGGCAAATGATTGCTCCCAACATTGGAGAAAGGTGAATTCAGGGATTCTTGACTTACCATAGCAGACACACATGAATAGAAATCACAGGAGACAGCGCTTGGGTAGAAAAACCTGAACAGGAATTGATGAATTGTTGGAAGCTCAGTGTATAAACTGACAGCTAAAGGTTCCAAGAGGAGCCAGTCATAAGAGATTCCCTACTGTTTTGTGAGATTTATGTCCAGGTACTTGACCAAATTCCCACAGTATCAAGAAAAAAATCCTTCTGCTCTCAGCAGAGACAGGGCAAAAGTAACCATTTGAAATTACACTTTCTAAGGCCAGCCCTCAGGAGAAACTAACTAGTTAACCAGGGTCTAACCTGTTGGAGTATTATCAGAGCCTAAGTTACCAGGGGGAAGGGGCATATACTACTCAGTCTCACTCTAGCCATCCTCTACCACCTTAAAAAGGAGGGGAAAAACAAAACAAAACTGAGAAACACTTGAAAAGTTCACAGTCCAGAGGAAGTATCCAATACGAAGATGATTTTGGGAAAGTTGCTCTCAGACAATGATGGTAAGAGCTGAAATTGACACTGCCTTATTGAAGGGAAGTCAGGAAATATCCATGAACATAGAAAGTGTTTATAAGCTTTAACCCAACTATTCCAATTTTGGTGTATATTGTATCTCTCAAATGCAAACTTATGCATTCAGATATGTTAAGTGTCAAATTGTTTGTAATAGAAAAAATTGGAAAATCTAAATGTTTGTCAGAAGGTAAATGGTTAAATAAGTACAGTGTTTCTATACCATAAAATATTTTGTATTTGTAGAGAAACATTGAGCTAGATCTATGTGTATGGGCATAAAATATTTACAGAATAAATTATTAACATAAAGTACATTGTGAAAACTGTGTATGGTGTGATCACATTTGTGATTTTTAAATTTAATTAAAAATATATTTTTATTGATTTCAGAGAGAAAGGAAGAGGGAGAGAAACATCAATAATGGGAGAGAATCATTGATCAGCTGCCTCCTGCATGCCCTCTACTCGGGATCAAGCCCATAAAACAGGCATGTGTCCTTGACCAGAATTGCACCTGGGACCCTTTAGTCTGCAGGCCAACACTCTATCCACTGAGCCAAACATGGCTAGGGCATGATTTTTTAAAATATAAAAAAGTGTGTGTGTGTGTGTGTGTGTGTGTGTGTGTGTAAGGATACACTCCACATTTAATGGGAAACTTCAACTTTTTACTTTTTAAAAACTATCTTTTATAAGTTGTCATTACTATTTAAAAAATAAATTCAAAAGAGAAACAGAAATCAGATGTCTACTCAATTCTACTGAATTATGGTCTCTAGGGGTAAAGATTGGGCATGTGTATTTTTTAAAGCTCAAGAGGTAATTTTGATGCATAGAAAGAATTCAGTCTATGGAAAATGGTCTGGCAGTATTTCAAACATTAAAAATAAAAGTTACCATATGATCCAGCACTTCTATCTTTGGACACATACCCCCAAAGAATTAGAAGCAGGTACAAACAGATATTTACATACCCAGGTTTATAACAATATTATTCACAATTGTTTTAAAAAATGTAAAAAAGAAGCTGTCCATGCATGAATTAGTGAATAAACAATATATGATATACAGATACAATAAAATATTATTCAGCCTTAGAATGCAATTATTTTTTAAAATATATTTTTATTGATTTCAGAGAGGAAGGGGGTGGGAGAGAGAAAGAGAGATAGAAACCTCAATAATGAGAGAGAATCATTGATTGGTTGCCTTGTGCAAGCCTGAAACCCAGGCATTTGCCCTGACTAGGAATCAAACCATGACCTCCTGGTTCATAGGAAAATGCTCAATCATCTGAGCCACACCTGAGAGGCTAGAATGAAATTATAACATACACTATGACATGAATGAACCTTGAAGAAATTGCACTAAGTGAAATAAGCCAGACACAAAAAGACAAGTATTATTCCACTTATATGAAGTACCTAGAGTAGTCAAATTCAGAGACAGAAAGTAGAAGAGTGGTTGCTAGCAGCTGGTGGAGGAACAAATGGGGAGTTAGTGCTTCATGGGTACAGAGTTTCAGTTTGGGAAGATGAAAAAGTTCTGAAGATGGATAGTGGTGATGATTGCACAAAAATTTCAATTTACTTAATGCCACTGAACTGTACACCTAAAAATGGTTAAAATGGTAAATATGATATTATACTAGTATATATTTTACCACAATAAACATATTTTAAATGGAATTCGAAGAACTGGAAAATGGAGATAATTGGAGATAAGAACAGGTATCGCAGAATTTAACCAAGCTCTACAGAAGTTATATTGTCATATAGTTACATCATCAAGCATGAATGAAAATACACAAGTAAAATAAATACATTCAATAATTAAAAAACAAAGTTAAGCAAAGTAAAGCAGAAATAAATGATTAATAGCAGGAAATCAAATGTTAATGATTTCGAAGATTTAAAAGCAGCAGAGCAATTAAGTACTTCCAAAAGTTTTCAAGTAGATACCCAGAAGAGGGGTTGCTGGGTCATATGGTAGCTCTGTTTTTAATTTATTGAGGAATTTCCATACTATTTCCATAGTGGCTGTATCAGTTTATATTCTCAACTGCTGGGATCGGGGGTTCCTTTTTCTTCACAAACTCTCCAACACTTGTTAGTACTTGTCTTGTTGATAATAGGCGTTCTAACAGGATTAAAGTAGTATCTCCCAGTTATGATTTGCATTTTCCTAATAGCTAGTGAAGTTGATCATCTTTTCATATATTTGTTAGCCATTTGTATATCTTCTTGAGAGAAGTGACTGTTTAGGTCCTTTCTTTAATTGGATTGTTTATTATTGCCCATTCTTTAATTGGATTATTTATTATTTTGTTTAAGCTGTATGAATTCATTGTACATTTTTAAGATTAATTCCTTGTCAGAGCCTTTGTTTAAAAATATCTTCTCCCATTTGCTTAGCTGTCTTTTTATTTTGTTTACAGTTACTTTTGCTGTGCAGAAGGATTTCGTACATGAGAACCACCTCCTTTGGGTATAAATTAGCTTATTTTTGCAAGTGTGACACCACTTTCCTAGGGCTACTTGAGGGTGGAAAAAATTAGTATATTCCTGAAGCCATTCTCAACAAAGGCCCTTCAATAGAGTATTATAGGATACTCAAGTACTATTTCTCACCTGATAGGATCTAACCCACATTCTTAGTTAGAGCCATTTTTGCTTGGTTAAAAAACTCCTTCTGGGAACGTACGTGTTTGATTGAAATGTACTGGTGTCACTCACCAAATGACTTAATTGCCTGTCCCTGTGAGCCTGTCATCCATAAGAACATGTCACTCATTTTAAAGGTGAAGAATGCAAGTCTGGAGTTCTTTCATTCTTAGTGGATGGGGTGGATAAGTCATAAATGACATTACTAAAAGTCATGCCTGTATAGGGTATGTAGAGTGCCTTACTTATAAATAATGAAATTTTATATTTATAAGTAGGGCACTCTACATACCCTATACAGGCATGACTACTTCATTAAGACATCCACACAGTTATCTCACTTTCCTTTTTGTAATGCTTTCTGCTATTTGTCATATTCTGGCCTATAGGTCTGATTCTGGTAAGTCTAAGTTATTTCCCCCGATTTTTTCAAAGGTCTGCGGACATACCTTCAAGTCTCAGGTAGGCAGTTTACAATTCTGTTTTAGCTTTCACTTTCTATTTGTGTAGAATCCTCAGATCAGTTTGAGGTGAATGCTTTGAGTCTTTTCATGTATTCTCTGGGCACTTACACAAGCCTTCACATGTGTATTGACTTGTAGATGCTCAGAAAAAATGTATTTTTTAAGTTCTCTATGGATATATCATTCCCTAAGTATTTGTTTTAACTTTTGACAATCTCTTATTTGTCCCAAATGACATCACTATTTCATACAGCTCCAGTATTAAACAATTGCTGATGATTGTTTTTGACAAACACCCTGGGGATAAGACTTTCAACCTGAAAGTACTCTGAACCAGCTCAAATAAAGACAAGCACTGCTAATGAGGCTTTTCCAAGGAGTTGTCAACAAGTCAAATAGTAACTGTTCTCTAGGAACTGGGTGATATGAGAAGTTACAAACACATTTTGCTCCCTACAATGGCTGCTAGGTTGCTGTATAAGTAGAGAATACACTCTCTTTCAAGTATCTATGTAAGGAAGCTCTACCTGTCACTTTCAGCAGCCTCAGATTGTTTTAGAGTTCTGTTTGCCATAAGAATTTCCATGGAAGAAAGACACTACCACAAAAGTGAAAGCAGTAGGCGAGTCTCATGCTTGGCCCAATTTGTTGCAACTGCATTTTGTTGTTGAATCTCCATTCTATAAACATTTTCCTAATTCAGTCTCAACAATGAAAGAGAGAGATTACATAAATTCATCAGCATGCAAAACCAAAACACTAGCTTAATTTATCTTTTCCACCATCTCCACCCCCCTGCTCCCTTCCAAAGAAGAGTGATAGGTACACAGTAAAGAGCCTGGCATTTTAAATTTT
Source organism: Murina feae (assembly GCA_004026665.1). Taxonomy (NCBI): domain Eukaryota; kingdom Metazoa; phylum Chordata; class Mammalia; order Chiroptera; family Vespertilionidae; genus Murina; species Murina feae. Next base: position 48,092 of record PVJC01005892.1, on the reverse strand, counting down.
CCAGAACAAAGGGGAGTTTTCCTTAATATTAACTCTTTTATTCATAGGTGAAAAATAAATTATTAGAAACTTTTAAAAGCCAGATAACCACTTTAGAAAAAAATATAAAATGAAGAAAATAAATAGCAGCTAAATGAAGAAAAGAAATAGCAGCTATATGCCTTTCATTAAATTAATGCACTCACAATACTGCTCTCTCTCTCTCTCTCTCTCTCTCTCTCTCTCTCTCTCTCTCAACTAACCTTCAAGGATTAGATAAAAAAGAATAGTAGAAAGCTATTTTTACATCAGGACTTTTACCCTTCCTTATGGAAAATTCTCCCCCAAATTCCGTGCACCTCCATTTAAACCAGAAGATTTCACTGAAACAATCTCTGTGTTCATAACAATTTCTCCTTGGTTATGATTGATTGGTTTTGCACAGTTGACCAAAGTGGCACAAATATGAATACCCTGACTCCACAAGTACATGTCATTATCAAGAGCTAGGAACATAACTGAAGATTACACAAATATAATCCTAACTTGATTTTTTTCAAAGTGCAACAGAGGAAAAGCAATGCAGTCCTCTTTAAAATATGCTGCAGAAATGTGATACATAAGAACTGCTGGTGGGTGTGTTTTCTACAGTGTGGAGAAAATCAAGTTGGGTGAATAAAACCAAAACAGAGTGTAGAGATCAGAGACATACAGAGAATCCAGGTGATTTGGAGTTCATTGTTTCAGTTGTCCTTGAGACCGTTTAAACCACTGCCGTTTCCAGTTACACAAGCCTTAGAATAAATGTTCCTGCTTACTTCAACTGATTAAAAACGAGTTTCTGCCATTAGCAACCAAAAAAGTCTTAATATGAAAAGAAATGTAATCATAGCCATACTAGACAGAGAACAAGGAAAACATTAGGTAAAGTGGACTTTAGAAGATAATATGTTATCTGGATTTTAAAGGTAAGTAGACTATCACCTGTCAGAGAAGAAAGGAAAACAATTTTATTGTGTAGTCAGAATGATAAATGAGAGAAGGTTCAGATCTGTTCAGTTTTGTGGGCTATACAGCAGAGAAGTCCAGAATAAAATTCAAGTATATCTCAGGGGAGAAAACTGTCCTGCAGATACAACTTTAATGGATAAAAGTCTAGTTGTTATTTGAAACCAGAAAAGAAAAGAGAACACACAAGGACAGAGTAAAAAAAATAAAAAGAGAGGCTTCAGGCAGAACACTGAAGAACACCACATGTAATATATGAGGAGATTGAAAGGAGCTGACAAAAAAGCTAAGAAGAAAAACATTTAAAAATGGTAGGGTAAACAAAATAAAATAATATATCAGAAGCCAAGGGAGGAAAAATACACTAAAAATGATATAGGGTAGATAATTAACATATGGTAGGGAGATGTTAGAAGATCATTGTGCTGGTATAGGCAAGAGAAAATATGGATGGTGGTTGTATTTTGTAGCATTCAAGAGATCTAGGTAAATATTTAGAAGTTGATATTGTCAGGACTTAGCAATTATTTGGATGTAAAAGATCAGAAAAAGGAAGTCATGGTTGTTGCTCAGACTTCTGACTAGTAATATTGGGTATATAAGTAATGCATGCATTGAGCCAAGAAATATAGATTAAGAAGCTGTTTGGTAGAAACAATAAGAAGTTCAATTTTGGATATGTTGATATTAAGTACATATTCTATATTCAAGTATATATGTCAAAAAGACCATTGAATAGTTTGGAGCTCAGAGAAAATATTTGTGCTAGAGAGATCCAATATTGTGAGTTATTTTCTTATAATTGAATTCAAGGAGCATATGACATTGTTTAAGGCAAAAGTAAGAAGTGAACAGGATCAAGGAGCAATCCCTGAGCAACTCCAGCATTTATGGGCTAGTTAAAATATACACTGAGTGGCCAGATTATTATGATCTCCTGATGTTTGTAGACAAATTAGCTATAATTTCATGCTGAAGTTGCCAGAGGGCCAGACCATTATAAATAGGGAAGCAGGTTGTTTACCATGACAGTAGGAGTGATTTTTTTCTGAAGTTATGGGTAAACAATGTGATTTAACAACCTTCGAATGTGGGATATATAATAATCTGAGTGGCCAGATTATTATGAACACCTGACGTTTGTAGGCAAATTAGCTGTACACTGCATCATATGGGATATGGAAGCCAAACGCCCTTTCAAACATCTTTGCTATCTGCAGTTACCAAGATAAAACATCCTCAATTCGCACAGGAACACAAGGATTGGACAGTTGAGCACTGGAAAAAAGTCATGCGGTCTGATGAATCACGTTTCCAGTTGCATCATGTAGATGGCAGAATGAGAATTTGGCAGAAACAGCATGAAAGCATGTACCCCACATGCATGAGTACAACCCTTCAAGCTGGTGGGGGCAGTGTTATTGTTTGGGGCATGTTTTCCTGGCATGATTTGGGCCCTTTAATTTGTGTGGAACAACGTCTGAATAGTACAACATACCTAAGTGTCATTGCTGATCAAGTTCATCCTATCATGTTGATGGCATATCCCAGTGGAGATGGCTTCTTCCAACAAGACAATGCACCATGCCACGGTGCTCATATTGTGCAGGAGTGATTTCAAGAACATGAGGGAGACTTTACCTTGCTTAGGTGGCCCCCACAATCACCAGATCTCAATCCAATTGAGCATTTGTGGGACGAAGTTAAAAGAGCCATCAGGCAGCTGGTTCCACAACCATCAAATGTCACAGAACTGAACAGTGCTATTCATCAGACATGGTGTCAGCTTCTTCACATCACCTTTCAACATCTTGTGGAGTCAATGCCAAGAAAAATTGCCACAGTATTGAAGGCAAAAGGTGGCCCAATGAAGTACTGATGGGGTGATCATAATAATCTGGCTGGCTATATATATATATATATATATATATATATATATATATATATATATACTGAGTGGCCAGATTATTATGACCCATCTGATCTGATCTGGCTGGTCATAATTACACACACACATATACACACACACACTAGAGGCCCGGTGCACAAAAATTTGTGTGCTCAGCATGTCCCTCAGCCCAGCCTGTGTCCTCTCACAATCTGGGAACCCTCTGGGGATGTCCACCTATTGGCTTAGGCCCGCTCCCCGGAGGATCAGGCTTAAACTGGCAGTCAGACATCTCTCTGGCAGCCTGGAAGTCCTTGAGGGATGTCCACTTGCCAGCCAGGAGCAGGCTTAAGTTGCAGTCGGACATCCTTAGTGCTGCTGAGGAGGCAGGAGAGGCTCCTACCACCACTGCTGTACTGGCAGCTATCAGCCTGGCTTGTGGCTGAGCAGTGTTCCCTTTGTGGGAGTGCACTGACAACCAGTAGCAGCTCCTGCATTGAGCGTCTGCCCCCTGGTGGTCAGTGTGTGTCATAGTGACCAGTCATTCCCAGGGGTTCTGCTGTTAGGGTCAATTTGCATATTATCCTTTTATTACATAGGATATATATACACACTGAGTGGCCAGATTATTATGACCACCCCATCAGTACTTCATTGGGCCACCTTTTGCCTTCAATACTGAGGTTATTCTTCCTGGCATTGACTCCACAAGATGTTGAAAGGTGATGTGAGGAATCTGACACCATGCCTGATGAATAGCACTGTCCAGTTCTGTGAGATTTCATGATTGTGGAACCAGCTGCCTGATGGCTCTTTTAACTTCGTCCCACAAATGCTCAATTGGATTGAGATTTGGTGATTGTGGGGGCCACCTAAGCAAGGTAAAGTCTCCCTCATGTTCTTGAAACCACTCCTGCATAATATGAGCACCATGCAGTGGCACATTGTCTTGTTGGAAGAAGCTATCTCCATTGGGATATGCCATCAACAAGATAGGATGAACTTGAAAAGCAATTATACTTAGGTATGTTGTGCTATTTAGATGTTTATAATGGTCTGGCCCTCTAGCAACTTCAGTGTGAAATTATAGCTAATTTGCCTACAAACGTCAGGTGGTCATAATAATTTGGACACTCAGTGTAATGAGTCTACAAAGGAAATTTTCAATAGAATAGGTAGAGAGGTAAAAGGAGAACTAGAAAGGGGGGATTTCTCAGAATCTGAAGGAGTGTTGATCAAGTATTCAAATATGTCATATGTAATAGAGTAGTCTAATTAGAGGAAGACTAAAACTATTATTAATTGGACAAAATATGTAAGTCATTGGTAACCAAAAAGTAAGACATTTTGTGGTAACATTAATGATGGAGAAACAGGATCAGACTGAGGTTTAAGAAGTAAATAGATTATGAAGTAATGAAGATAGCAAATGTAAACAACTCTTGAGAAGTTGGCCTCTAAAAGGAAGAATGAACATGAAGAGCTAGTTGAAAAGGGAAACTTTTAGTGCAATTATAAAAGTATATATCTGTATTTTAATGTGCCTTGCTATTGATACTGGGACCAGATAATGAAGTGCCTTAAATGCCATCTTAAGGAGTTTGGAAATTTTTCCTGTAGGTAATGTGGGATCATTGGGAGTGACATGAACAGATCTAGATTTTAGTGAGAGTAAGAATGTTTTAAAAGTAAGATTAATAAAAAGAAATAAACTTGATGACTATTATAATAGTTCAAGTGAGGTAAAATAAATGTACAAAATAAGAAAGTAAAAGTATATGTAGGAATATTAATAAGTTGTAATAAATACGGTATGAATGTGAAACAAAAGAAAATACTAAGGATGACTCATAATTATTAATCCTGAATGTTCAATGGTAGTATCACATATAGAACTGGAAAAACAGGAGGGATGAGTTTATGGGTAAGGTAAAAGTTAGATTCTGATATATTTTACTTGTGAAATACCCAAGTAAAAATGTGTAGTATGGAAGCTAGGAAGAGAGGATTAGTCGAAAGGATAACTACATTCAAGGTGTTTCATTGTATAGAAGCCTGGTGTAAACTCTCAAGTAAGGGAGCATTTTTGTTTAAAGCTGTATTTATATTTCAATTTTTCTAGCTTGAATATATGTGCAGTTTCATTAGTTCAAAAGGTTTTCTATTTCTAGGAAACTGTGTGTATCAAGAGCACTACAAAAATAGTTATATAATTCAATAAAATCCTAGAAGATGCTTCAAAAGAGAAGTAAGTATTAAAGAAACCAACAGCCCTGGCCAGTTTGGCTCAGTGGGTAGAGTGTTGACCTGTGGATCCAAGGGTCCCAGGTTCAATTCCAGTCAAGGGCACATGACTGGGTTGCGGGCTCAGTCTCCAGTGCAGTGTGTGCAGAAGGCAGCCAATCAGTGATTCTCTCTCATCATTGATGTTTCTATCTCTCTCTCCCTCTCTCTTCCTCTATGAAGTCAATAAAAATATTTAAAAAAATAATAAAGAAATCAACATATTTCTACTGACAACTCTAAATGATATTCTTTTGTTTTCACTGAAATATAAACAATCATGTGGCTTGGTTTGTTATAAATATCATCTCTCTCATATATGCTTGAAAATTACCCACTGAGATATATAATCATCTTGAATATGCAGTACCCTATATTTATCTTGATGGGTGGAGGTTGGCTACCTTTATGGAGCACTGGAATGTATAGGCCTTTCAAATCAATCACAGGTTGTTTTATTTGTAAAAGTTGAGCTTATTAATACTTTATTTTTAATTTTTGAATTTTATTGAATTTATCGTGGTGACATTGATTAATAAAATTATATAGGTTTAACTGTACAATTCTATGACATATCATCCATATATTGTAGCATGTGTTCGCTATCCAAAGTCAAGTACTTTTTTCTGTCATCATTTTCCCTCAGGTAATCACCATACTGTTGTCTATATCTATGAGTAAAAGTTGGGGAAAATATACCTTTTGTTTATAAAGTCAAAGTGACATGTAAGCCTGTATATACATTTTATTATATCTTATGTCTCCAAATAAAGGGACCACAACTTGAGAACTTTATTCTTTTTATGCACTCTGCCAAATTAAACATCTGGCACATACCATTTTTCCATTGATATGGTAGGTGTGAAACTCATCTCAGCATACAAATAAGATCTTTTTTTCAATTTTCTTACTTATTCTAAAAATAGTTGCTTTTAAATGTATTATGTTATAGAAAGATTCTTCTGTAGTTGTGGTTCATTAACTCCAGACAATAATATATATAGCGTGAAAAGAGTAGTAACATTTAATAGGAAGATTGAGATTGATAGGAAATATAGGTCTTTAGATGCCAAGCAAACTGTCTCTATCACGATTCTGAGCAAGTTATTAAACCTTTCCAAGCCACAAACTATCTCTATACAATTCAAACCTGGAGTTATTTGGAAACATTCATATAACTACCTATATTCAGAAACTCTTATCTTATGTCTCTAATCTTAGTTAAGTTTCATTTCTTCATTCTCATTGAGTAGTATGAGGAACTCTATTACTAGCCTTATGATATTATTTTTAAAGGTTTTGTGGGTAGGCCCATACCATTGGGCTTTTTACCATGTCTTATTTATCTATTTATCATCCACACATAGCAAAGGGCATGGAACCATAATAAGTGCTCAGCAAAGCTTTATTACACTGAACTGAATATTTTCCCATTTTCATCCCAATTATCCCAATTGCATAGCTTCACTAGCAAAGAACATGTACCATTACGTATCTATTTTAAATATCAACTGCTCTAAAAGGTCAGAAGAGTTCTCATGCCAGTGACATTTTGTTGTTGAATTATGAAATGTTGAATTTTATTTGCAATATAAAGACCCTATTATGGTTGTTGTTCATTCTGGTTAATTATATAACTAAAGCCATAGTATGCATAATGAATTGGATATCTGATAAAAAAATCTATGAAGGATATAAATTATGGGATGGGAGGGTCAAAACCTTCCAGCCTCAGGACAATCAGAAACTCACTGAAACGCAATTGTAGTGTAGATGAGTTAGCAATTGATGGATGATTTTATTTATTTATTTATTATTATTATTATTTAAAATATATTTTATTGATTTTTTACAGAGAAGAAGGGAGAGGGATAGAGAACTAGAAACATCAATGAGAGAAAAACATCGATCAGCTGCCTCCTGCACAACTCCTACTGGGGAGGTGCCAGCAACCAAGGTACATGCCGTTGACCGGAATTTAACCTAGGACCTTTCAGTCCACAGGTCAACGCTCTATCCACTGAGCCAAACTGGTTAGGGGCATGATGGATGATTTTATATAAAAATAAGAATAAATGTATTTCCTTAAGTCAAAGAAAAATGGGAATGCTCCAAAAATAAGAAAGTACCCTAGAGAAGTTTTGCAAGACTGAACACAGAACATTGAGTGATCATGTTGAAATAGGGGAAAAGATCAATTATTCAAATCAACTTCAAGTCAATAATTCAGCAAGAATATATTGTTGGTATTGCAGAGTCCTTGGCACTCTGAGCAATGCAAAGCTATAACAAATTTGGTTCCTAACTTCACAATGCTGGTTACCTAGGGAAATAACATACAAATTCAGGTCATTAATGAATATCACATGATCTCACTTTATGTGGAATCTACTGAACAAAATAAACTGATGAATAAAATAGATCCAGAGGCATGGAAACATGGAACAGACTCATGAATCTCAGAGGGAAAGGAGGGAGCAGGAAGAGATTAACCAAATAACTTATATGCATATATTCATTGCCATGGACACAGACAATAGAGCAGAGGCAGGAACTGGATGGTGGGAGATAATGTGGGAAAAAAGAGGCTATATCTGTAATAATGTTAATAATAAAGGTAAAAAAAAATTAAAAGTTAAATGAAGCACATTGGAAAATTGCAAGCCGTCAACTCAAGTGGGCCTAAAGCACTCATGTGTACTGAATATAGTTTATGTTTATTGTTTTGGCTTGGTAGCAACCCTTCACCTTTTTCTTTTTTTCTTTTTCTTTTTTAAATATATTTTATTGATCTTCCATAGAGAGGAAGAGAGAGGGATAGAGAGCCAGAAACATCGATGAGTGAGAAGCATCGATCAGCTGCCTCCTGCACACTCCCCACTGGGGATGTGCCCGCAACCAAGGCACATGTCCTTGACCAGAATCGAACCTGGGACCCTTGAGTCCGCAGGCCGATGCTCTATCCACTGAGCCAAACCGGTCAGGGCTCTTCATCTCTTTTTTATAGTAATGGTACTTCCAATATCTTTTGCAATTGATATTCTACATTCTGTTCTTTTAGTTTAGTTGGAACTGAACTGACTACAGTTGTGAAGCACAAGACCTAGGCCTGGCCAACTGATTCACAGAATACTCTTAGTGACAGTGATTATTTCATAAGTGGATATGTGAACCCAGCTAATCCAATTAGAATGAATCCTCAGAATTGTACAGAAATTATGGGGAAGAGAAAATCTCTTCCATTGTACTTGAATTTGGCAAGTCCTGAGCCCCCAGCTTCTGCAGGTCACCATGTAGAGCCTGATCATGAAGACAAGAGAGGTGAGGGCAGAGCTAAGAATGGATATAAAGCAAAATAGGATAATATTCTTTGAGCTCCTAGTTTAGGTCTCACTCAGGACTTTTTTACATAAGCCAACAAATTCTCCTTTTTTCAAGGCCTATTTGTGTTAGGTTTTCTGTCCCTTGTATTCCAGGGCTGTTGTGTAATAATTACAGCACAAAAGGCTGAATAAAAAAAGAAATGTCTAGAAAATTAGGTATAACTTTGATCAGATACTTGCCATGTCTGTCCCTTTTTATTCCCTCCCCTCCCCAAACATAAAGACTAAGTTCTTGAAGATTCAAACGCTACCAGTGGGCCAGTAAGGTATGAAAGGTATGCGCACAGAGCCTCAGCATCTCATTGGTCTTTGGGTGAGATTCCCCATCTTTCTCATCTTTTCAGAAACCAGTTATCAAGCAGCCATTTTCAAAATCCCAACTGTCCCACTAATTTATTTTGAAAAATAGCAGAGCTAATGCCATAACCATGTAGAATCTCGGCAAGATAGGATTTACAAGAACAGCTTTGAATATAATTTTCTATCTTAGAAAACTGTACTATTTTACAGATATACATGCAGAACTATACTACCTCATTAAAAATAGATTGCCTTTAGTTATGTTAAAAAATATACAAGATTAAAAAAAAGTGAGGTTGATAGAAATGATGACAATTTTCTTTTAGCAGAAGTTTAAAAGAGTCTTTAAAACATTAATAACAATAAGTTTCAATGATTTTATGACATTCTATTTATTACTTTTTGAAACATTCACTGAATGACTACTGTGTAAGATGGTTTGCCAATATAGATGAATCTGTTGTTTGAGCCCTCAAGGAACTCAGAATTCTAGTAGGATAGATAAGACCATCTTTCCTTCCTTTATTCATTTACCTAAGAGGCACTGCTTGGTATTGTGAGAAAATACTAAAGGCAAAAATCTTTCCTGAATTGAGAAGCTATGCACTGACAAAATTCCAAGCAAAGAGCTTAGTGAAGTGATACATTATTTGGTATGTGGTAACCAAAATGCAGGCAAGTCTGATGATTCCGGCTCTGGAAGAAACATCCTCCACACAGCTTGGGGATGTTGCTCTCTAATGAAGCATGACTCTGATGAGTTTTTTCTTAATTTCTTATTTTAAAATACTTACAGATTCACAGGAAGATACAAAGGACAGACAAGTACCCTGCATCCTTCACCAGTTGCCCTCAATAGGTATATCTTATACATGATGTAATGTTAAAACCAGGAAATTAATACTGATATAATGTGTGAGTACAGTCCTATGTCATTTGATCACATATGTAGATTGGTGAAACCAGCAATTCTCCTGCCTATCCTCTGGCAACCACTATTATGTTTTCCATCTCTATGGTTTCTGACAAGAAGATTTTAAACTCTTCTGGGAACAATGCCCTTCAAATACAGTGGTGAGTCCATTTGTCAACAGGACTTTTAGAAATATGTAGGTCTTCAGATGAGTACACTGTCCCTGATTTCTGACTATGAAAGAATGTAGCAGAATATGTGCCTCTAAGGAGTAGTTACAATGCAACTTTAATAGAAATAACAGTGAGGACTCCATTGGAGTCTGAATATTTGTGTTGACAATGTTATTTTAACATGCCATATGTGTTCTTTTAACATAATTATTGGTAAGATATTATTATAATGGGTTTATTTTTAAAAATTTAATGTGCACTGATTATCTCTGTATCTATCATTAGCGTATGGAAAGAGGTTACTTAATTCTAAGAGTCGGTACTGAGTAAGAAAACATCTACTAACAAAACCAGTGAACAGAAGATAAAAATACGTAGAGATCTACTAAAAAGTCTGTGAAGAGAAAATTAGCCAGTTCAATTACATAAAGGAATGATACCTTTCATATGGTGAAGTACCACTTTTGTGAACACCACACTGTGTGCATTATATAGGGATTTATTCTAACTTACTGAAATCCTCGGCAAGAATATTAGAAGTTAGAATAAAATTCTGGACACTTCTCAAGGCAAAATGGTTTACTCTTCAGTATACAGTTCTCCTGTGAAAAACCATTGTGTTGGACATCTGGTGATATAATCATTTGTGTAGAGGGAATGTTGGGCTATACAGAGGACATCTTTCTGTGCCAGGAAAAGCACATGCTAACCATAAAAGAAATCATTATGAACTGGATTAATAGATGTATAGATAAAGAGGTTGAGAATCTGCCATTGATAAGATTTGGCAACAGGTGCTGGGTATTCAAACCCTAATTTCTCATGAATGACGGTGAACATCTGCTCAGAATAGCAATGGAAGAGAATATTCAGATCACCACTAAATACACTTGCAATAACAGGAGCCATGAGACCATAACCAACACATTTTTTCTGTTATCAATTTATGTGATAGTAAATCATTATCTCTACATTGAGCAGTATTATACAGCAAAAGTTCCCATTCTAGTTGTGTATTCTGATTATCATTGGAGCTTATTTAAAATGGTGATACCTGTTTTACCAACTAGGAGTACTGAATCAGAAAATCCAGGAGAGATGTTGTAAAATATGTACTGTTGCAAAGTTCCTCCATGAATTCTAATGATCAGCCAAGTTTGGAAACCACTATTTTAAATGCTATTTAGTAAAATATGTCCAGAACTATATTTACCACTAGAGGCCTGATGCACAAAATTCATGCATGGGAGAGGGTCCCTCAGCCTGGCATATGAAATATTTAATTCTTATGTAATCAAATATATTGGTACTAGGGACCCGGTGCACAAAAATTTGTGCATTTAGGGTGGGGGTTGGGGGGAGTCCCTCAGCCCAGCCTGTGCCCTGTCACAGTGTGGGACCCTTTGGGGGATGTCCACCTGCTGGTGTGCCTGGCCAGCATGGGTGAGGGGCTGATGGCTGTTTGCAGGCTAGCCAAGCCCCCCAGTGGGGACCCTCACCCCATTGGGGTGTGGCCAGCCTGGGTGAGGGGCTGAGGGCTGTTTTCAGGCTGGCCACATTCCCTTCAGGGTTCAGGTCCCTACTGGGGTGTCTGGCCAGCCTGGATGAGGGACTAAGGGCCATTTTCAGGCTGCCCACAGCCCCTTCAGAGTTTGGGTCCCAACTGGGGTGCCTGGCCAGCCTGGGTGAGGGGCTTAGAGCTGTTTGCAGGTTGGCCACAGCTCCCATTGACCCAAGGTCCCAGCGAGGCTGGCTGCAAGCAGGTTTCTGTGGTTTATTTATCTTCTAAAATTAAAACTTTGTTGCTTTGAGTGGAAGCCACAGCCAGCCTAGGCAGGCAGTTTCTTCCATCGCTGGCCTCCTGTTTGCTCTAGCTCCATGGCTGCCGGCCACCATCTTGGCTGGGTTAATTTGCATACCATCACTTGGATTGGCTGGTGGGCATGCCTTGACTGGTGGGCATGACTTAGGTTGTAATGGAGTGAGGGTTAATTTGCATATTACTCTTTTATTAGATTAGATTATCCTTTACTACTTATTTTGTACTAGAGGCCCAGTGCATATGAAATTGTGGGTAGTTAGCTTCCCTAGGCCTAGCCTGGCTTCCACCTCATGGTCTCTGCCACCCCACAATGCTATGTGAAACTCCTGGCCCTGGGATGCTCCGCAAATCCTGCGACTGCTCCGCAAGGCTTCCCCCGCCCCTCAACTGCTCCACGAAGCTTGCTACTGCCCTGCGAAGTTCACTGCTGGATGATCCAGGAAACTTTCCCCTTCTCCCACCCCATGACTACTCTGTGAAACTCCTTTGTGCCATGACTGCTTCACAAAACTCACTGCCACCTGAGTGACTGTTCTGCTAACCTCACAGCCACCCTGCAAAGCAGCCTGCCACTGCCGCTCAAAATTCCCAGTCCCACCCTGCAGCCAGCCCCCCATCATGGTGAGCAGCTCAGGATCCAGGGGAGGGGGGATTGAGAGGTGCTCCATGCACTTCATGGTGACTGGTCACCCGTTTGGTCATGATGACACCTAGCTCTTTATATATATTAGGATTATATTTAAAATTTACTTCATATTACATTTAAAATTTACCAAGAGCTGATCAATAGTAACTAATATATTCTTTTATTTTTAAATGATTTTATTTTCTACATTAAATCAGCTGCCTGATTTTGTTATAAAGTATAAGAAAAATATTTATACTTTTGATTTCCAAATAGTACATTTGATTAATTATTAAGTAAGTATTAATTATCTGATCTTTAATACATTTCTCATAAATATAATTAATGCACATTCACATGTGTACATGTGTGTGTTTGTGGATAGCAGTAGCATTAGCCATAATGGTGGTAGTGGTTATAGCAGTAGTTGTAGTAATAGTTGATGTGCAGGGACTTTTCAATTAGTAAATTATGTGGGATTACTAGTCTAACCATTTCATAATTATGTGACTCTGGACATGGTCCCTGCATTCTTTGTGCCTTAGTTCCTTGTAAGTAAAATGGGAATAATAACTGTAGTAACTGGATCATAATGTTGCCTTCAGATTAAAAGAGCGATAACAGGTATAGCAAAAGGTGTTAGCTGTCTGTCAAAATTCATCTACCCCTTCTTCAAGCCCACAGGTAGATTACATTTCCCAGCTGTCCATCCAGTTAGGCATGGCCATGGGGCTAAATTATTCTTAGAAGAATAGAGGAGGAAGTGACGTAAGAAACTTTCAGATCTGGCCTAAAACTCCTCCATGTTTTTTCTGACTCTGGCTAATTATGTAGGTGGTAACCATGGGAATGTTGGAAGTCACTTCTGTCATATTAAAAAAGGCAGGACCAAGACGATTCAAAATGGTGGCAGAGTAAGTGGATGCTGCATGGACATGCTCCCAGGAACAAATTGGTATTACAACTAAAATACAGAAAAACTTCCTAAAAAATCAATGGAAAACTCACAGGAAAGAACTCTGATATGCAAGGACCAAAGTGTAGACTACATAAAGATTGATTTATTTTTTATATTGTAAAAAAAAAAAAAAAAAAAAAAGGCAGGACCTCTGGCATCCTGGACCCCTAAATAACTTACACAGACTAGAGCAACCACTCACTGGAATCTCTATTCAAAACTATTATATAAACAAGATACAAGCTATTCTTTTGAGCTACTGTATGCCTTGATCTATTTGTTACCAGAGCCTAACCAACTATAATATCACATATAAATTGATAGAGTAATTAGCACATCACAAGAGCCTGAACAGTATAGATACATAGCCAGAGAGAGTACACAAATGCAGATAGATATGAGGTATCAAATATAAGTTGTTTAGCTACATGTTTTTTTTAAAAAACACATTTTATTGACTTCAGAGAGGAAGAGAGGAGAGATAGAAACATCAATGATGAGAGAGAAACATTAATTGGCTGCCTCCTGCAGTCCCCCTACTGGAGATCGAGCCTACAACCCAGGTACATGCCCTGACTAGAAATTGAACTGTGATCTCCTTGTTCATAGGTCTATGCTCAACCACTGAGCAACACCAGCTGAGCATCTGTACATTCTGTTTCATGATTCTGTCAATTCTTGTACCGATATCAGATTTTGAACACTGAAAACTATACTGTATTCCTTAATATCTTATACACTGTCACTTTAATATTATTCTTTTCTATAAATATCTTGAGTTGTCTTTTCAAATTGATTTTAGAATCATTTGATCAAAGTAAAAGAATTGCAAGGGATTTCAATTGAATTGCTATTAAACCAATGAATTAAATTGGGGATAATTAATACATTTACTTTATTTATTTTCCCAGTATCATAAGCTGTTCATATTCACGTATACGCTTCTTTTAAATAAGTAAATTAAATTAAATGTGCTTTTATTAAGTTAATTTCTAATGTATTTATAATTATAGACTATATATACTATGCTATATTATATGGTAGCCCCCTCCCGCCCCATCTGTGGTTTCACTTTCATGGTTTCAGTTAAACATTGTCAACCATGGTCTGAAAACATTAAATGAAAAGTTACAGAAATAAATGACTCATAAGTTTTAGATTGCACATCATTCTGAGGCAGGCATGGTAATGGGACTAAGTTTTCTCCAGAGAACTATATATATGCTGTATTTTTGAGTCACATAATTTTAATTCTATTAGTTATTAATTTTTTCATTCTTGTTTTGTATTTGAGATTCTGCTCTGAGTGGTCTTTAAGGGTTTTTTTTTGTTTATTTTAAAATAATTTTATATAAATCTTATATCATTATTCTAAAAAAATTGAGAAAGTTTATTTTTCTACAATTTCACACATTTTATAGAGGAAAGCACAAATGAATCACCCATAAAACTGTCTATCCTAGAACATTTTGGTGCCAATTTTTCATTGACTTTAAAATTTCTTCCATAGTTATTAGCATTTTCTACCTCTTTAGAATTTTTAGTCATTTATATATTTTGAGAAAATTATTCATTTCACTTATATTTTATAATTTATGAGCATATGATTTGACACAGCACTCTCTCCCCTCTTCACCCTTCCCTCTCTCTATTTTCATTTCTGTGGCTATATACTACAGAAGTAATTTCCACATATTTTATGTCTTTTTTTGTAATCATTTCACATGGATGATTTTTTTTTTATTTTATTGACCTCCACCCTAAATTGTCTTGTTTATTCACTCACTATATTTTAAAATAGTTCTTCTTGTTTGTGTCTATGTATTTTATTTATTTCCTTAAAAAATTTTAAGACATTATCTGGGAAGACTAATTTTTTTTTCTCCACCTCTCTAGCTTGTAAGCAATTGAGAAACATTATAAGGACACAAATATGAATGGAGTTACACTATAGCAACTTGAATGCAATTAAAGATGTATTGATAATGCATCAGTTTCCTACCTTTTTCCTGATATGAACTCACCAAGCCAGCCAATATATCAGTACATGCACAAAAGGTGTATATGGGTTGCAGGGTATGGAGCAACTCCTGTGGTAGGCTCTATTATCGTGTGGTAGATAGGAAGCAAAGTACATACTTTTAGAAGGCATCCATGTCTAAGGTGAGAGAGAAGGAGGAGTAGACATTCTCATGATGCTTGACATTTCCCCAGTGACTTCATCACTAACATGGGCCACTAGATATTAGGTAGTACCTATTTTCACCAATCAGACACTATCTTATTTTTGGTGGGGAGGCTTAAGATATGAGTTTTAGACAGAAGTCAGAAAGGTCAATTTAAATACTTCATCCATCAGGGAAGTGCTATGGGCTCTGAAATCTGACTACATATGTAGGGTTGGCTGCTGACAGCTTACTGCTAAGTGCCTCCTGGAAAGTATAGTCAGTGAAAAAGAGCTTCCGTTCCCAAAGTCACACTAATTCCCCAAAGGCAGCTGAAATTCAAAGTTAGGTGGATGTAAGGGTGCAAAGGTGTGCAGGTATATTGCTTCAATTTAAGACAAATGTGAAAGACTATCCCAGTCCATGGCATGGACTGAGACAGATACCTCTGCTATAACTGCTGAAGTCCAACTTCATCTGGCTAGTTCTTCCGTGTTCACAGTCTTATAGATATTTTTGCAGAAAATTCTTCCCAATAAACTTCTTATATGCAAATCTCTGTAGAGCCTGTTTTCCGGGGAACTTATGTCAGACAAATGAACACTGGCAAATCTCAAGAGCTTTTTAATAATGCTAGACTCTGACCTCAGAAATTCTGATTTAATTGGTCTAGGGTAAAGCTTAAGTATTTTAAGCACTCCCCAGATAATTCTACTGTGCAGCTAGGAATGAAAACCACTGTCTTAACCCATTGAGCTTAGTAGTGAAGCATATGGTGTGACCATTCCCCTTAGGAAAGTAAACTAGTAATATATTAGGGAACTACTGCTCCAACTTTGATGAGGTATCTCATCCCCACATCCCTAGTATCAACCACGTCTATTTTATGGATCTTCCTGGGACCAGCTGAGAAGACAGTTCAAACTTTTGTCCTCAGAAGACTATAAAGTAGGTCAGAATAAGGCATTAATAAAATTAACTTCAAGGATGCATTGTACCCTAGGCAGAGTATTTTATCTTTATTCTACTTTCCATTTTAAATTATGCCCATCTGCATTGTTTAACATAGCTCACCAGAGATTATGCAATTAGCCTAAATAATTACAACATGAAGGATGCCCCAAATTTGAACACTTTCTATCCCCTCAATTATTTCTTTCCCAGAGAGAAATTAAAGAACAAAAATAAGATCTCTTTGAATTAAAAGTCCAAAGAAATAAAAGTTAAAAATGTTTGCCCTTCCAAATTTCTTATTCCTGTAGGTCATAGACAGAGGGGTCTAGTGCAAGGGCATATATAGAAGTGGGTTTCTTTCTGAAACATCTTTAGCTAATATTCACTGGAAATGTATAAATCCTATTAAGTTGGAATAATCCAACTTCCTATCTCTCACATCTCCCTTTTCCAAAGTTTCACAGTGCCAGGATCATATCCAGAAAGTTTAGAAGTAAAGAATATAAATCCGGCTACACATATGTTTTCCTAAGCAATATTATATGCCTAGAACCTTGTATTTTGTATATTTGCCCACTTTTGTTAAATGACAGACAATAGTAGACACAACTGGGTAAAACAAGCAGACAGAGACAAACAACATGGAAAGGATACTGCAATTATCGTTCCATTTTTGTATTTTGTTATTTGATTACTGGTGAAGTTGAATATTGTTGTATATGTTAATTATCTGAAATATGTATTATGTAACTATATATCCAAGACTTGTATATAATTTACACATAGAGTGTACTTAGGTTCCTTAGAAATCTGGAGCAAATGAGAAGCCCATAATAACCTTGTGAATTGGTTGTTTGTTGATTTAGAAAATTGTGCTAGTTTTCAATATGAAATTATCCTGATTTAAGAATACTCTGCTCCCCCCCCCAAAAAAAAAATAGGATAGTGATATTGACTAGCCCAGAAGCTTTACTAGTCATGTACAGTAAAGGACACTGGATACAAACATCTATACTAATAAAAGGGTAATATGCAAATTAACCATCACTCCACAAAAAAGATGCCAGCACCCATAGCCACAAAAATGGATACACCGGCCAGAGTCATGGAACTGGCTGGAGCAGATGGGATGCTTGGCTTCCTTCAGACAGGATGCTTGGCTTCTTTTGTTGCCCCAGTGATGAAAGAAGCCAAGCCTCCCGAAAGCCCTACTCCAGTCCTGAGCAAAGGCAGGAGGCAGTAGCCAGAGTGAAGGCCTGGGTCCTGGGTTCCAGAGGGAAGCTGGTGCCAGCAGCTAGGGGAAGGAAGGCCTATTCTTGCAGGAATCTTTGTGCATTGGGCCTCTAGTGCTATAATAAAAATGCATACCATTTTCCTAAGGAGCTACATTTCTTAAATACAGGTATGCTTTAAATGCAAACAGTGAAGGCCTACTGCTAGGAGCTATTCTTGAGTACCAAAGAAGTAGTTCATAAAGTCATAAATTCATTCTACTTACTTGTATATAGTTAATTTTATCCTTTGACTTGATCAGCCTCCCCTGATCCACATATTATTTTAATCTGGTGTTTTAGCTGCCTTACCAAGTCAGTCTCAAATGAGGATCTCCTGAAATCAATCTGCTCACATGGGAAGTATTAAAAATCTACATCCAAGAAATAGGCAGAATTTGAAATTTATCTCACCATGATAGGAATCATCTAATCTACTCAGAGAAATCATAACTTGTACTTACCCTTAACATTCAATTTCTATTCCTTATTTTCTGACAGTCAGTCTAAGTTTCCAAGGGTTACAGAAACCCTACTTGCCTTTATCTTAAGGACAGGATTCTAGATCCCTGTGAGATAACTGTTACAATATCTGATTGGATTCACATGGCTATCCTATCCTATATAATAAAAGCCTAATATGCTAAGTGTCCAGCCATCCATTCAACCAATCAAAGTATAATATGCTAATGATAAGCTAAGGCCTCTCAACCAATCACTATGATGTGCACTGAACACACAGACTACCAGGTGGCAGGCGCTCTGACTGGTAGGTTAGCTTGTTGCTGGAGTAAGACCAATTGTGACTGAGCAACATGGGCCGGACACACCCTGAAGGCTTCCCGTGGTCCCTTGACAGCTGACCAACCTCCAATGTCCCCCCCTGGCCCTTATTGTGCACTGGTGGGGTCCTATGGTCTGGCTGTTCCCTCTCATAATCCGGGACCCCTCAGGGGATGTCAGAGAGCTGGGTTCAGCCCAATCCTACAGGCCAGCTGAAGGATCTCACTGTTGCATGAATTTGTACAAAAGGCCTCTAGTACCTAATAATTCAACATTGGTTGGATACAATCACCTCCAAGGAATCACTCAAATCCCTTTTGTTTGGTCCAACAGTTGAGATTCCATAGCATCAGTCCAGATTCAGGGTTAATTACTGTTACTACAGAACATAGCTGTCTGTTTCCCAACACACACACACACACACACACACACACACACACACACACACTTATTTCCATTTATATGCTGAAATGCTTTTGCTTTGTACATGGCAGAAGAGGGGGAAAATTTTGTTGAGAAATATTTATGACCAGTATAGCTTTATTTCAGTGTTTTCAATGACTATAAACTGTCCCATTATATAAATATAAGTTATTTGATTATTATTCTATTAATGGGCATTTTTTTTGTTTCCAGTTTTTTATGAACAATACTGAAATTAATATTCCACTATTTACATCATTATATATTGGTAAAATTGCCCAATCAGAGGACATATACATATATCCTACATAATAAAAGTCTAATATGCTAAGTGTCCAACAGTTTGTTCAATCATTCGACCAGTCACTATGATGCACACTGACCACCAGGGGAAGATGCTCCAACCAGTAAGTTAGCTTGCTGCTGGGGTCCGGCTGATGGGGACTTGGTGAATTGGGACAGATATGCCCTGGAGCCCTCCTTGCAGTACCTCCCCAGCCAACCAACCTTCTGCAGTCCCTACCTGCCTGACCAGCCCTGATCAGCCCATGTTGGGATTGAGTGAGACGGCCCCAAATCAGCCCCAATTGGCCAATCAAGATTGGGTGAGACAAGCAGGACACACTCTGGACCTAACCTCCCACGGTCCCTCCCTGGCCTCTAAAATATTTCTTCTAATTAATTTCCTTCCAATGTGTATGAATCTAGGCACCAGGACTCTAGTATAATATTAATGGGTAATCTTCTTTTAAGTAATTAATTTGCAGGAAGCCACTGCTTGCTGATACTGTCATGAGAGTGCACCCAAGAACACAGAAGGCCAATGGACCTTGGGAGTTAGCAGGGCTGATGCTAAACACTGATTGTTCCTGTTGAGATAGTGGTGGCTCAAGGCAATTCCCTAACCTATAATCCTTTTACTGTTTACCAAACTTTACCTTTGATCTGCCTGTATGCATTGCTAAAGGGAAAATGTGTATCCAAGTAAATAAAAGGTGGACAAGGCCAGAAATCAGTGTGTCTCTTCAAGAAAGGCTCTCCCTGGCCCCTAATGCCTTCTAAATTCATATTTCTTATATAGCATTTTCATTTGTGCATTGGCCCCTCCTTCAGATCCTGAACCCTAGCAGTGAAGGTTGTGGAATTAATTATATAAATAATGATTAAATAATTACTTAATATTAAATGTTAATATTTAATATGGGTGTTGATGGTATTTATTTGTTACTTTAATTCAGATTTCCTAAATAGAGTAAAATTTGATCATCTATTCATATATATCCCTTTTAACCTCCACTGAACCACTATTCCCTCTCGTAGCCCTCCCCAGGCCTTCACCACACTACTGTTTGTGTCCATGGGTTCTGCATCTCCTAAATAATAAGAGGATCATATGCAAATTTTATCCAAACTGTGGAACAACCGGTTGCTATGACATGTACTAACCACCAGGGATCAGACACTCAATGCAGGAGCTGCCCTCTGGTGGTCAGTGCACTCCCACAGGGAGAGCACCACTCAGCAGAAGCCAGGCTCACAGCTGGCAAGTGCAACAGAGGTGACGGGAGCTTCTTCTGCTTCTGTGGCAATGCTAAGAACCCCTTGGGCCTAAGCTCACAGTCGGACATCCCCCTGACTATAAACTACCCTGAATAGCGAGAAGTTGCAGGCCAGGCTGAGGGAACCTCCTGAGTGCATGAATTTTGTTCACCAGGCCTCTAGTATGTATATAAGTTCTTTGGTCAATCTCTTCCTGCTATTCCCCTTCCCTCTGAGAATCCTCAGTCTGTTGCTGCTTCCATGTCTCTGTTTTTGTTTATTTTTTAAATATATTTTTATTGATTTCAAGAAGGAAAGGAGGGAGAGAGAGAGACAGAAACATCAATGATAGAAGAGAATCATTGCAACTGGGGATAGAGCCCACAACCTGTGCATGTGCTCTGACCTGGAATTGAACCACATACCATGACCTCCTGATTCATAGGTCGATGCTCAACCACTGATCCACACTAGCCGGACTCTGTATCTGTTTTGTCAGTTTATTTCATTCATTAGATTTCACATATAAGATCATGTGATATTTGATCCAGTCATCTCACTTCTAAGAATATATCCTAAGAAGCCTGAAACAATAATCAGAAAGAAAATATGCACCCCTATGTTCATAGCAGTGTTTTTTGCAATAACTAAGATCTGGAAATAGCCCAAGTACTCATTAGTAGGTGCATAAAAAAGCTGTGGTACCTATTCATAATGGAATACCATACAGCTGTAAAAAATAAGGATATCTTACTATTTGAGACAACATGGAGGGACCTAGAGAGTATTATGCTGAACTATGCCACTCAGAGAAAGACAAATATATCACATGATCTCACTTATATGTGGAATCTATTTCTCTTTTTTTATTGGCTATTTTAGAGCATATATAATCATATAAGTTTAAGACTATTTTATAAAATTTTCCAAATAAATCTGTGGTGATCCAAATTTTAATTTCAGAAATTAGCATCTAATGGTTTTACATCTTTTATAAGGCGTCTTTGCCATAGGATTATCCACAGTTGATTATAGTAAAAAACAACAACAACAACAAAACTAGATCTTTGTCCATCCATCTATTATATATCTGTACTTTAATTTAGATAAATCATTTTAAACATGCTAAGTTAAAAAATAAGACACAAAGCAATATGTAATATTGTATGACATTTGTATCCATTTATAAATGGATAATAATACTCTATTATTTATAAACTTCTATATATGTAGTAAAATACTTTTATACATAAATGGAAGAGGTGCATATCAACTCAGGAAAATGTTCAGGTCTACAGAGGGAGAGAGGATTAAGATGTTAAGAGGAGTTTTAGCCTTATAAAATTTGTGTATTAGTTTAAAAAATATTTGAAGCATAAAGCAAAATGTTAACATTTCTTCAATCTAATATAATAAGAGTAATATGCAAATTAACCTCACTCTGTCACACCTAAGCTATGTCCACCACCCAAGCCACCCCATCAGCCAATCAGAGTGATGATATGCAAATTAACCCAGCCAAGATGGTGGCTGGCAGCCACAGAGCTAGAGCAAACAGGAGGCCAGCGATGGAGGAAACTGCCTGCCTAGGCTGGCTGTGGCCTCAGCTAAAGGCAATAAAGTTTCAATTATAGAAGATAAATACACCCCAGAAACCTGCTTTCAGCCAGCCTCGCTGGGACCTTGGGTCAATGGAAGCTGTGGCCAGCCTGCAAACAGCTCTAAGCCCCTCACCCAGGCTGGCCAGGCACCCCAGTAGGGACCTGAACCTGAAGGAACTGTGGGCAGCCTGAAAATGGCCCTCAGTCTCTCACCGAGGATGGCCACATCCCCATGGGGTAGAGTCCCCACTGGGGGGCTTGGCCAGCCTGCAAACATCCATCAGCTCCTCATCCAGGATGGCCAGGCATGCCAGCAGGTGGACATCCCCAGAGGGGTCCCAGACTGCGAGAGGAAACAGGCCAGGCTGAGGGACACACTGAGCGCACAACTAGTGTGTGTGTATGTGTGTGTGTGTGTGTGTGTGTGTATAGTGAGTACATGGGTTATATTATTTTTCTCAAGTTTTCATAAGTTTGAAATACTTTTATAATTGAAACTTTACCTTTAAAATGTATTTTCTTTATTTTTAAAGTTCAGAAATCTTATATAGATGGCTAAATATTCATTGTTTTTCTTTCACTCTGCTGGCTCTTGTTGTGTCCTTTTGAACTGAAAACTCAAGTTTTTATTCACTTTAGGGATAGAATAAAATGGTTTTTCCTCCATCAGTTATTTCCTCTCCTCCTATCACCTCTATTATTATGCGTTAGACTATCAGGCTCTATTTTCTATTAATGTCATCTTTTACTCAATATTTACTAATTTTTTTATACTTTTGCACTGTATTGAAGAATACATCTTTTAGTTAACTAGATCAACTATATTTATTCTTTTACCATAATTCTAACTGAATTTTGCATTTCAGCAAGTATTTATTCAAGAAAGCTTTATACTTTGGTGGTATCTTTACAATTCTAATCTAGAATCTGCTTTAATGTGTTTTATCTTTTTTTGTGAAATCTATTTCAATTCTATTTTGGATGTTCAGTGTGATGCCCTTTCTCCAACTTCTGATTCCTCTTAAAGACGAAGCAATTATGCTGCCTACCCATTTGTGGGCATAAAGAGTCCCACCTACTTGTTAGTCAACTGGAATCAGTTCCTTCCCCATCTCTGTATCTCAAACTATCAGAGTCATGTAAGCGGTGGTGAGTCAGTAGTTAGTGAGACATAATGAGTAGGAAGGGAAGAGCTCTACAAATTAAAATATGGTGGATTAGTTACTAGATCTACCGCTTAAAAATACAGAATTTTTTCAATAGATGGAGTTACACATATGTTGATATATATGCTATTTGATATGTATGCTATTGTGTTGTATTGACAGCAAGCTTCAAAATTTCATATGTCAAATTTTCTAAAGGTGTTAACATCATAGATATTTTTTTACGCTTAAAAATGTCGAATGTCATGCTAAAAAAAAGCTTTGTGGGAATTTTTAATTCATTATTTTGAAGAAAAGTGCCGCTGGAAGTTATCATATACTTTGGGAAGCTTATGGTGAACATGCTCCATCTCAAGATACTTGTGAACACTGGTTTAAATGCTTTAAAAGTGATGATTTTCATGTGAAAGACAAAGAGCATCCAGGTCAACAGAAAAAGTTTGAAGACCAACAATTACAAGCATTATTGGATGAGGAGACATGTCAAACTCAAAAACAACTTGCAGAAAGATTAAAGGTTGCTCAGCAATTTCCAATCATTTATAAGCAATGGGAAAGATTTTAAAGAAAGGAAAATGGGTGCCACATCAACTGAACAAAAGACAAATGAAAAATTGAAAAATCATTCGTAAAATGTTGCTTCAATAGCACGAAAGACTTTTTTGCATTGAATTGTGACTGGCAATGAAAAGTGGATTTATTTTGAGAATTCCAAAAGCACAAAATCATGGGTTGATCCAGGTCAACCTTCAACATTGACTGCAAGGCCAAAACATTTTGGAAAGAAGACAACGCTCTTCATTGGGTGGGATCAGGAAGGTGTGATATATTTTGAGCTTCTAAAACCAGATGAAACCATTAATATTGATGGATACTGACAACAAATAATCAATTTGCACCACACTTTGATAGTAAAATGACCAAAATGAACCAGAAGACACAGCAAAGTAATTTTGCTTCATGGTAATGCACCACAACACATTTCAAAACAGTTAAAGACACGTTAAAAGATCTTGCCTGGGAAGTATTAACCCACCTACTGTATTCACCAGATCTTACTCCTTCAGATTATCATTTGTCCCAATCCATAGTACACACATTGTCTGAGTAGTACTTCAAAATGTACAAAGAAGTGGAAAATTGGGTCTCTGAATGATTTGCTTCAAAACAAGAAAAGTTCTATTGGGACGGCATCACAAATTACCTGAAAGATGGGGAAATATGTAGGTAGCGATGGACATTACTTTCAATAAAGCACTTTTGATGTTTCTCTTGAAATTATCATGTTTTCTTTGATTACAAAATCTACAATATTACCCGGTACTCTTGGTAAACTCAGCTGGCAAGTCTCCTCAAAACCAGTTCATGTCAATATTGCTTATTCTAGGTCAGGAAGTAGAGAGTGGTCAAAGTTAATTCTGATCCACCATCTATGTATGTTGTAGAAATATACTTTAATCACATGCTGATTTCCATCTAATAAATTATGGGTGATTGACTTCCTCCAGATTCTCCCAGAAGGATGAGACATTGTCCCAAGCAACTTATTCTTCATTTTTGTTTCAACCCCTCACTTAAAATAAAAGTGAAATAGAACTTACCTACCGATGGATTATATCTATAAGATATGGACAAGAAACTCAGCAGGTAGACCAAACTTTGTTGAGATGTTTTAGTATGCTTAGAAATAGAGCATGCAGATACTCAGGCTACCCGGAGCTATAAACATAAATTATTGCTATGAAGCAATTATTTAAAAGGAAATTTGTAAGAATCTGGGCACTAGCAGAAGTCCTACTAGGTCAAAAAGATGTATCTCAGAATTGATCTTCATCCACATAGTACCCAGTATAGGACTTAGCAACACTTGGGCAACTTGTGGATTTCATTCTATGAGTTTCCTGAGATGACAACCCTTAATATGCATATAGATATGACCATGGGAGTTAATGTCATCAGTGAATTTCTCTATGATCAGATAGGAAACAGAACAACAAAGCAACATCAAGTCTAATGCTATGTAATGAATACAGCTGCCAGACAGACTTGGTTGTGAGTACATTTGAGATATCCTTATTTGATAACTTCCATAACTAAATGAGGTACATTTTGGGTGAGAGGACTGAGATTGTTATTCATATATTTGGGTAGCATGGCAATAATAATAATGCCCAACACTTATCAAGTGATTTGTGTGTGCCAAGGGCTTTAAAAAAAACCCAACTTGTATTAACTTATTTAATCCTTTTATCTACCCTGCAAGTTTGTTACTATTGCTATACTCTCCCTATTTTACTGGTGAGAAAACTGAGACTTAAGAAGTCTAGTGCTACAAATATTCAAAACCTGGGCTCTCTTAATCTCCACAGTCTATATTATATACATTAGAACCAGGAACTTCACACTGGATAAATACTGAGGTTCATAACAGCACCCATTTGTAAATTAATAGGCACTGAAAAGAATTTAAAAGACATAGAAACATTTCTTAAAAGAGATGAGACAGTTAATTCGGGGGCAAATTGTCAAGTTGATAAAAAACCACTGAAAACAGAAGCCAATCACAGCCTATCTACAGGATCAGATTTGAGTGACATCTGTTCAACATACTGTAAAAACTATGTGAATATTTCCAAAGGCCCCTTTGACTTGACATGGTAGAATAACACATGAATTCAATGCAACTTTCATCAAGCAAGAGCATAATATGTTTCTCAGATTTCACTGAAAATAAACTAATGGATTAACATGGGAAGTGCAGAATAACTGAACTGAACAAATGGATAATAGTTAAAATAAATGAAACAATATATTTTCAAAATCTCTCAGTGTGGGGATAAAAGGACAATTTCATAGGAAATGAAGCTATCCCTGATAATTAACTTTTTAGAAAGGTTCTTTAGGAAAATTCAGAAATGCTACTTCAAATGAGCTAAGCTAGTCAAGCTCTAGGATTCAGATCCTCAAATGGTTTAAATTCTCTGAACCGTCAGAGCCAATTACCCTGTGTGTATATGGGGTTCTTTATACAAAAAACAAGAGGCCTGGTGCACAAAAATTTGTGCACTTGGGGGGAACCCTCAGCCTGGCCTGTGCCCTCTCACAGCCTGGGACTCCTCAGGGGATGTCCACCTGCTGGCTGAGGCCCACTCCCCTTATGATCAGTCCTAGCTGGCAGTCAGACATCCCTCTGGCAGTCTCGGAGGCTTCAGGAGATGTCAACTTGCCAGCGGGGAGCAGGCCTAAACTGCAGTTGGACATCCTTAGTGCTGCTGAGGAGGCAGGAGAGGTTACTACCACCACTGCTGTACTGGCACTCCTCAGCCTGGCTTGTGGCTGAGCAGAGCTCCCCCTGTGGGAACACACTGACCACCAGGGCAGGTCCTGCACTGAGCATCTGCCACCTGGTAGTCACTGTGTCATAGTGACCAATCATTCCCAGTGGTTCTGTTGTTAAAGTCAATTTGCACATTACCCTTTTATTATATAGGATAGAGGCCTGGTGCCAGCTGGTTTGCCTTGAAGGGTGTCCTGGATTAGGGTAGGGGTCCTGCTGGGGTTCCTGGCCAGCCTGGGTGAGAGGCTGAGGGCCATTTTCAGACCAGCCACACCCCCTTCATGGTAGGGGGTCCTGCTGGGATGCCTGGCCAGCCTGGGTGAGTGGCTGATGGCTGTTTGCAGGCTGGGCACAGCCCCTTCATGATGGGGGTTCCTGCTTGGGTGCCTGGCCAGCCTAGGTGAGGGGCTGATGGCTCTTTGTAGGCTGGCCACAGTCCCTTCAGGGTTCGGGGTCCTGCTGGGGTGCCTTGCCAGCCAGGGTGAGGGGCTGATGGCTGTTTACAGGCTGGTCAAGCCCCCTAGCATGAATCCTCACCCTATGAGGGTGGGGCCATCCTGGGTGAGGGGTTGATGGCTGTTTGTAGGCTGGCCACAGCCCCCCACAGACCCAGGCTCCCAGGGAGGCTGGCTGGAACCAGGTATCTGGGATTTATTTATATTCTATAATTGAAACTTTGTTGCCTTGAGCAGAGGCCACAGCTGGCCAAGACAGGCGGGAAGCTTAGCTTCCTTCATCTCCAGGGCCACCAAGCTTCCTGTTAGCTCTAGCTCTGTGGCTGCTGGCCGCCATATTGGTTGTGTTAATTTGCATATAGGCACTCTGATTGGCTGGTGGGCGTGGCTTGGGATGTAGCAGAGTGACGCAATTAACACATTACTCTTTTATTAGATTAGATAAATTTTAGAGATTTCAAGATGACCACTGACCTTACTAACTGTAATGTCTGTCAAACCTACTAGTATTGAATGGGAATCAATTTATAAACTCTTTTTCAGAGTTTACAGTACAAATGAGCCAGAGAAGTTAGACCCAGGCATTGTTTTTTCATGAGTAAAGTTGCAAGTAGTATATTTCAGAAGTCATTCACCAGAAACAGAAACAAAAAATATCTCAAATGTTCTTCATTATGGAGAAGTTAGTATTTAATAAGTGATATATCAAAGTGTTGTTTGTAAAATATTAATATATGTGTTGCTGCTTAGCTTGTGATCAATTGTGTAGCCTTCTATAATAGTCATATAATTACTACAGTTATGGAAATAGGAATCCAATGTAGGCTTCATGTGTTGTTTAATTACTAAAGACTCTAAACTATAATCCACCCATGTATTCAATCACTCAAGAAATGTTTCTTGATCTCCTTCTATGATATGGGACTAGAACTATAAATAAGACAGACAAAAATCTCTTTTCTTCCTAACCAACACTGCAAGAAATTTATTTGAAGAAAAGAATTTCTTTTTTCTTTATTTGATATTTCCATACCAGATTTCTAAGAAAAATGTTTTTATGAATACACACACAGCAAATTTTATTGTTCTTGAACAGGGGTTTGAAAACTTTTTCTACAAATATCCAGATAGTAAATATTTTCAGCTTTACAGGCTATACATTTTCTGTTACAAATACTCTACTTTACCTATGTGGTGTCGAAACAGCCATAGATAAAATGTAAATGGATGAACATGGCAGTATTCCAATAGAATTTTATTTACAAAATCAAGTGGTGAGTTAGATTACTATGAACACAAAGCTATTTATGTACTTGAGCCTTAGTTTTTTAAGTCCTGACTAAACTTTTCATGTTTAAAAAAACTTAATTCACTAAAAATTGATTTAGATGAAGTAAGTTACTTTTATAGCTAAATTATATGTATATAGATGGTCTAAATATACAAGATTTTGTATAAACTTGTAATCTACACATTTATGGATCATAAATGGATTACAGCAATCCTATATAGTAAAATTCTATATAATAAAAAAATTTATGCAAATTTTCCCCTATTCCAGGAGCTCCACTGGGAGTTTGACCAGGGGGCGGGGCCAGCCAGCCAACCACCCACGGCCTGTTCTCCCAGCCAGCTGATTTGCCCCACCCGTGCACAAATTCGTGAACTGGGCCTCTAATGACAAATAATCGATGACAGAAAGCTGTTGCATTGTGTTTTCAATAAAACTTATTGAAAATCTCTTTAGATCAAGTTCATATTAAAAGTGACTTTTCCTACTGACAGATATGAAAATTTCCTTTAATTGCAAAAACTCAAAGAACTCTGGTCCACAGAGAGCAGTGGAACTACCAAAAAGTGCAAATATACTTACATAATAATATGATTTGAAATACAAAGCTGCACCAGCATAGTTTCATGAACTAAATTAAGGCTTTTGTACAATTGATAATAACCTAAACTATAAGAACTCTGTTCTTAGCCAATACTTAAGCAAAAAGTCAGATTTAGCAATAATATCACTGAAGTCCTCATTACTAAGTAAGTGTGGGGCAGAAGTAATATGAACCCACAGGGCCCATATGAACCTATAACTCTTTCCTTGGCAATACTGATTAAGGGTTATCAGCAATTCCTTACTGAGGAAGAACCAAGGAATGAGAATCAGAAACCACTATACCTATGTTTCTTATTCCAGAATATGGCATTAGCATGTTCAACTGATACTTTTGTAATCTTCATAAAGTCCTGAGTTAAACCCCCCTAGAGTAAAATTAAATATTGATACCTTAATTTTTCAGGCCCTACCTGATTATTAGAGTTAACACTAGGTGTCTACAGAAGCCAACTCTAATGGGTTTCCACTGATTCATGATGGTACAACTTGATTACCAAGAAAGAGAATAAGTACATTGAATTGTATCAAGTACATAAATAGCTTCGTGTACTTGATAGTAATACCAAAAATAAGTTATTATACACCTTTGAAAGTTGTAGACACCATCTCATTCTTATGAACATTTATGAAGAGAAAGAAGTAAACATTTACCTTGCCTTTCTTATACAACTACCAGAGGCCCCACGCACAAAATTTGTGCACTTTGAGGAGGGGGTGTCCCTCAGCCTGGCCTGTGCCCTCTCACAGTCTGGGAGTCCTGCAGAGGGAGGCCCTGCCCACCCAGCCAGGGCTCTATACTGAATAACCCTGGCAGAGGGAGGTTCTGCCCACCCACCACAGTCTGCTGGTCGGTGGCCTAGGATTCCCTCTTTGGAGTGATCCTGGGATGATGGGAGGACCTCTGACCAATCACATGTCATCCTCCTTGGCTGGCTTGGTGCCAGTGAGTGTCATAGCATGGTCATCTGGATGGTCATTGTGCAGTTCGGCTGTTCAGTAAATTTGAATATTATGCTTTTATTATTATAAATACCTCAGGATATCCAAATAGTTGAAGAAGGACATTCATTTTTTTGTAGAATAATTCTAATGAATAAAGTTAGAATGAAGAACAGTATTAGGAAAAACATTTTTGCACCCCTAAATATAATGGAGCAAAGCCATTATCATCATGGTTGTTAAAACCATCAGATGAAATATTGATGGAAACTTCATGTTGGAAGCTGATATACTTGAAGGCATTGATGAATGTTGACCTCATTAAAAATGGGATAACCATATATTAGATATAATTTATTTCAAGGTTAATTATATAAAACTTCATATGAAGTATTCATATAAAATACATTTAACCTGAATCTTTAAAAAATATATTTTTTATTGATTTCAGAGAGGAAAGGAGAGGAAGATAGAAACATCAATGATGAGAGAGAATCATTGATCGACTGCTTCCTGCAGGCCCCACACTGGAGATTGAGCCCACAATCCAGGTAGATGCCTTTGACTGGAATCAAACCCAGGACCCCTCAGTCTGCAAGCTGATGCTCTATCCACTGAGCAAAACTAGGCTAGGGCTAACCTGAATTCTATAATGCTTCCAGATCTATCTCATAGTTTGCAGAAAATATAAGCTGAACATATCACAAAACAACAGCCAAATCCAGAATGTGAGCCATTCCACAGGAAAAAAGACCTACTTATCTATTTTCCATGATAAGTAAATTATGTGATTAAAAAGGATTTGGGGACTATTTCAGAATAAATGTGACCTAAGAAAAAATCAATCAAATGCAAACCAACTGTAAGAAGACATTTTGAGAAAATCATGGGAATCTAAACATGGACTATTAGCTGATTTTAAGTAATAATTAATTTTGTTAGATGTGATAATGATATAATGAGTATGCCAAAAATCATCCTCATAAATTAGAAAATGCATATGGAAGTATTTTTAAGGTAAATTATATGACATGTGAGATTTGATACTCCAACAGCAGCAGCAACAACAACAAACACAGGGAAGACTAGGTGACACAACTAGGTAAAATGTTGTTAATTGTTAAAATTGGTTAATGGATACATGGGGATCCATTACAATAGTATCATTTATTCTGATTTTGTGTATACTTTACAATCTGGGGGATAAGGAGTTAAAAGATGCAGGTATCCAGACTAGTGAAACCAAGAAGCTACATTCAATATAGAAAGTTACAAAATGAGACTGGTTTTGAACTAGATGACTTTGTATGCTATACTCACATACTATCAAGTATGCTATTTTTAAAAAATTACACAGCGTTTTGGCTCAATTTACTAGTCATTAATTATTAAACATTCAATAAGTTAGACTTACATTTCATAAAGTCATTTCCTGCCTTCCCGTTATAAAGAAAAGGATCTGTGTTTTTTCTGTGTGTGGGTATTCATGTTAATCAAATTATCGATATCTGTTCAAATTTCAAATACTAAATATCATATAAAGACAAAGAACTGTTGACTGTAAAGAAGTCAGAGACAGGTCAATGCCATGAGAATGTGTTTGTGCAGACATAGAATCAGTCATGCTTTCATTACCAAAGCCTAAATATGTAAGAAATGTTAATGGCATTTTAAAACAAAGGCACAATAGAGAGGGGTTGGTGGTAATATGGAGCTCAATAAGAATGCAATTCAAGAGATGATGAGAAAATACATCAAATGCCAGGAGTAGTATAGTATGTCTTCATAGTGAGACAAAAATACATTTCATTTTCTTCTATAATTTCCTTTGAATCTTAAAAATTTTTTTAACAAATGTATATCACTTGTGAAATCAAAGTTAATTGTAAGAAATGCAAACTATATATGGAAATATGTATGCATGACACATAGATAACATCCCATGAATGTGAGTTCAGTCTATATACACGAAATACAAAGAAAAAGTAATTAAGATCCAAAAAAGAACTAGAAACTTGTGTTTGCAAAGGTTCTATTGTTTAAAAATATTAAAGAATAAAATAATCTAGCTATAGATAATCTTTTTAGAGGGGAACAGGAAAGCTTTGCTTGTTGAGGTTATATTATGAACCAAGTTATATGCAAAGAGTATAAAGTTATGGATATTTTCCCATTTTTTTATTGCACCAACCCTGGAACTCAGAGAGAATCTGGTGCAGAGTTGGCACTTAAATACTTGTTGAATAAATGAATAAATGGATGTATTAGTTTAGTATCTCAAAACAATCCTTTCAAATACATTATGATAGAGGGATTGTAAAGAAATCAAATAACTTACACAAGATCACACAGACTGAAACCAGAAGTATCTGACTCTAAAAATGTTGGTGCTGTCCACTGAAATTTAGTGAAACTATGTCTTGAAATATTATTTTCATGTTACTAGTAAAATTAAGATGCAACAGTACATATCATTTGAAATCAGTCAACCTATGATGTAACCATTAAACACTGTAAAAATCAGTCTCACTCTTGCAAATTGTAGCATGTTACAAAATTATATAGAAATAGAGAAGGTTGAAGTTTTGACAGTGTAACCAAAGACAACAGTGAACAAAAGATATAGAAAATAAACCTATGCAATCTGACTCTGTAGGTGGGCTAAATTGTATTCCCTTCAAATTCCTGTGAACATAGCTGACACCTCCCCTCATGAGAGATCCGCTAGCCCCAACATCTGTGGCTCCCAGAAGCCCCACCCTCCTGATTCCTGGTGGAACCTCCTTCTGAGCTCTAGCTCCCCATGAGGTCTGTGCAGAATTTGGGATAAGCTGAGTTGTGCGGCTGTGGTAAAGGAGCTACTCACTCTAGTATTCCCCAAGACTGACCAGCACTTAATCCTCAGAAGTGATCAACTTGCCCCACCCTCCTGACTTCCCATGACACTGCCTTGCTGAGTACAGGCTTCAAGCAGAATCTAGAGGAGACTGAGTTGTGGGGCTCTAGGATGGGGGCCAGTTCTGTTTTTCACACCCGACCAGTGCAGAGCCCTCCCTTCAGATGGTCAAATATTGGCCTCTTTGAGTCTGATAAACACTGATGACCTCACCCTGATGACTTCCTGAGACCATGTCCCACCACAAAAGTCTGTGATCACCCAGCAAGGGAGAAGCTAGACTTGCTATACCCTGGGACTTTTCCTGAGTTGACAGAGACCGAGCATTGGCACCAAGTTTGAACCTGTATCAACACCACTCACCCCTTCCTGAAGACACACTGGAAATCTACTTCATGCAACTTGAGTACCTCCAGAACTCTTTCAATGACTGAGCCAAACAGGCAGTGAGCAGATGAAGGCCGATGGAGAAGGATCTCAGGGTGCCTTGAGCCTTTTCTGAACTGCTCCCAGGCTCACTGCTAATGAAAGCCAAATTTGGTGCACAAGTTGGCCATTCCCTGGGCCATTCCCAGGCCCAGGAATGAAAGCCACAAACTGTGTATAACTTGCAGATCTAAGCAGGTTGCCTAGGGCCAGTCACAGGCAGTGTCTGATATTGGATTGCACCAAAGTCCCTCCCTAGAAGTCCCAGAACCAACAAATCTAATGGCCAGCTTCAGACAACATCAGAGCCAGATATAATTAGCTTCACAAGTAACACATCCAAATGGAAATCTTGCCAAGCAACAGAACCAGCTAAGGTGAATTCCACTTCATGTGGCTGCACATGCACAGTAGCTTATACACTGTGGTCAGGGTTGATCTTCACAGTCAGCCAGCCTGAGGGTCAACCTCACGCAACAGTGGGCCAATAGCAATTAAGACTCAATTACAAAAAAAAAAAAAAGCAGACATATATACTACTCTTTGTAATATTTTAAGCAATAAAAAAAGATTCACTTACAACCACTGAACTCACATAAACTACACAAGGTAAATTCCTGGAGCAACCAGCTCAAATTATCAAGGAAACAATGCCACTAGGTCCCACAGCACACTTACTGCATAAGACTACCATACCAAGACTGGGAGTCATAGCAGATCTAGATCTACCTGATACAAAGAAACAAATAGAAAAAAAAAAAAAACAGCCAAAAAAGGAAGACAAAGAAATATGTCTCACATGAAAGAACAGGAGAAATATCCAGAAAAAAGAGCTAAATGAAATGTAGACAAGAAATTTATCAGATATAGAGTTTAAAAATTGCTATAAGGATGCTCAAGAAAATTGGTGAGAACTTAAATAAGCATAGAGTAGGACATAGAAACCACAAAACAGAAACAATCATAAATAAAGAATACAATATCTAAAATGAAGACTACACTAAAAGTAACAAACCAAGATGGATGCCAGTCTGGTGATTGAGGGAATATGGGGGTTAGAGGTGTAAGAGGGCATGTCCCCTGACCTGGAATTGAACCCTGACCTCCTGGTTCATAGGTCAAAGTTCAACCACCAAGCCACACTGGCTGGGCAGAAAATGTTAAGTTTAGAAGAGTCTACCAAGTACTTGGAGTAAAGTCTACCAGGTAAAGCTCTAAGGCTTAGATTTAGTGAATATCACCAGGAACCATGATAAATTTTTGAGAAAAAGCCAGTGTACTTGGTGTGGACTTGTCTTAGACAGCTTGAGCTGCCAAAATAAAATACTATAAACTTGAAAAACACCTGGAAGCTGAAAGTCCAAGATCAAGGGCCAGTAGGGTCAGATTCTGGTGAGAACTGTCTTCCTGACTTACAGATGGCTGCCTTCTCATTGTGTGGTCACATGACCTTTCATGGTACATTCATATGGAGAAAGAAATGAAGAGGAGAGGGAGAGAAAGGAAGAGGAGGGGGTTAGAGAGGAGGAAGAAAAGGAAAGAGAGAGAACGCTTATAGAGCCTATAAGGAACCCACCCTTAAGATCTCATATATACCTAATCATTTCCCAAATGCCCAATCTCTAAATACTATGTCATTGGGGGCTAGGGCTTCAAAATATGAATTTGGGGGACATGATTTGGCCCATGGCATTCTGTTTCCAGTCCCCCAAATTTCATTTCCTTCTCACATGCAAAATACATTCATTCCATCCCAACAGCCCAGAGTCTTAGTTTGTTCCAGCATCAACTATAAAGCCTAAAGTCCAAAGTCTCATCCAAATATAACTAAATCAGACATGGATGAGATTCAAGGTACAATACATCCTGAGACAAACTTCCTCTCCATCAGTGAATCTGTGAAACAAGACTAGTTATGTGCTTCTAAAATATAGTGTTAAGACAGGCATAAGATAAACATTCCCATTACAAAAGGGGAAAATCAGAAGGAAGAAAAATGTGACAGGTATCAAACAAGTCTATAACCTATCAAGGGGAAATTCTATCCTATATAATAAAAGGCTAATATGCAAATTGTCCCCATGGACAAGAGTTCAACCTACTGGGAGTTAGACATGTGCTGACCACCAGGAAGTGGCACAGAACGTGGCGAATGTCGCAATGGTGCTGGCAGTGGGCAGCGGTGGAGGTGCTGCCAGCCCTGATGGGCCCTGATGAGAGCAGGACTGTGGTGGGATGGTGGAGCAGGTGAGTGGGCAGTGCCAGGACAACATGGGTGGAAGTGGGGGCCTTGAATGCCCTGCTGGTTATCCCATAGATTGGTCACCCACACCAGCCAGGCCTAGGGACCCTACCAGTGCATGAATTTTGTGCATTGGGCCTCTAGTTAGATCATAGATGTTGAGAATAATCCTCTTTGGCTCAATGTTTTACATTCTGGACTTGCTGGATCAGTAGCATTAGCCTCATAGATCTATGTGGGGATTTATGCTCCTGAAACTCTGCAGGTCTGGTGTCTTATTGGGAGGTCTAACCCCCAAAGTTCGACCAGGCTGGTTCTAGCTCTTTTATGTGAAAGTATTTTGGTACTACTGCAAAAAAAATAGCTTTCTAAAATACCAAATAATCTATAAACTAGATAACATCAGGCAATTTCTAATACTTATACTATTTTCTTTCTTCACACTGTGACGAGAAACAATAATGCATGGAAGTCAGAAACTGAGAAAAGGGAATAGAGGGAGCCATATTTAGCTGGGTATGTCTGTTGACCACTTTGCCTAGTACTTCAGTGGTGACTTTACATGTTGACATTTGCTGCCTTATCAAAATGTTTGTGACAAATGAGTGTAATTGTTGTTATTTAATCCTGGATGACCACTTTAGTCTCTCTTGGCCTAGCTAAAACATTCCTTTATTCATTCAAACATCAATTCAACAAGTATATTTTGTTCAGCTTTTTTTGTACCAAATAAATGTCTGAACTTTTTAGATACAATGAAGAAAATGACAGGTGCTATCCTTGAGGAGCTTAGTAGGGGGTACAAACAAGTAAACAGGAAAATTATCATAAAGTGTGATTCACATCAGATGGAAAATGGTCTTGGTGCTATGAGAACACAGAGTGACATCTATCTCAGAGTGATAGGATGAGGGGTGTTAGGGTGGTTTAATCAAGGAGAGAGTGGAGTGTTCTAGGCAGAAGAAACAGTGGGTGCACAGCTTCTGAGTTCACAAAAAACATGGCATGCTCGAGCAAATTAAAGACATTTGACTGTTAAATCATGTAATCAATTAATGGTAACCTTGGTCTAGAATGGTGATCATCAACTGAGATTGATTTTGCCTACCCAGGGGACATTTGACAAATATTTTTGGTTATCACAACAGGATGGAAAATGCTACAGGCATCTAATGAATAGTGGCCAGGGATGCTGTTAAACATCCTACAATGTACAGGACTGCTCCTTAAAACAAAGTATCTAACACCGAATGCCAGATCCTACGATGCCCCAATAGTCACTTATTACAAGTGTAAGTATTTATGTTATTAATACTAAATAATTTCTTCAATTATTATCTCTTCTATTACATTGAAATTCCATGAGGTCTAAGAATAAGTCTTGTTCACTGTCATATCCTTGATGTTTAGCATAATTTTAGAATACAGTGAGTATTCAATAAGCATTCCTTCACTGGCATAAAGGGTGATTAATAATTGACCAGGGATGGGAGTGGCCAAAAGTGAAATTAATTATAAATATCATGTAGGGTCATGTGTCAGGAGACAGATCCAAAGGATGGCTTGGAAGAAGGAAGCCTTTCCCCCAATATATTATTAACCACCTTCCCAGGCTTTGATATGAAAAGTTGACATTTTTGTAGTGTTGCGAAGTGCTATGCAAAAGCAATTTTAAGATGAATCCTCTATCCCCTGAATCTGAGCACATTATCACTATAACCCTCTTCCATAACTGAAAGCATTTTTTATCTGTATAGGATTTCTGGGGGTACCATTTTATTAAGGAGATTAGACTTTTTCATTAAGAGAATGGGCAATGACATGATCAGACTTGCATTTAAAGACATTAACTCTTACTATAGTGTTAAAATGGTTTAAAGGAGGAAATACTGAATGTAAGAAGAACAGTTACGACACTGTGTTCTAATCCAATAAGAGATTGTAGAGGCCAAGACTAAAAAAGGGGAGAGTAGAGTTGAAAAAATGTAGATATAATTTTAGATCTATTTAAAAGAATTAGGAGGAGTTAAAGAACCCTCAATGTCTGCCCTGGCAAGTCACATGGATGTGACAGGAGATAAACTGGAAGAAGGGCAGATTTTTAAGGTGAAAGCAATTTTTATTTTAAATATGTTGACATTAGGCTGTATGAAAAAAACATATGAATAGAGGTACCTGGTAATCTTCTCCATTTGTTACTCCCCAATATGGGCTAGAAATATAACTTTGTAATTCATGAGAACATTGCTAAATTAGGCACTGGGAGTCTCTAAGACCACTCAGGTAGTGGAGTGTACATTCTGACAAGAAGAGAATATACAATAAAATCCTTAAACATACCACTATGGAAGGATTAAAGCAGAGGTAGAAGAGACCAAAGAAGAGTTTGAAACAATGTGCAATGTCTGAGGAAAACCAGAAGAGTATGTATTCACAGATTCCTTGAGATTTAAAAAAAAAAATAAGAGAGTGTAAGGTATGGGTTGAGGGATGAGTTTTGAATTTGGTGGTCACTGGAGAAACAACATTTAAAAAAATAATAATCAAAAGGATTTTCAGGAAAGTGATGAGCCAGAAAAGACTCAGATAATACATGGGTCATTACTCTCCTGATATGAATATTAAACGGCTAAGTGCCTCTTCACACCCTCCACCAAGTTCCCATGCAATTTCCTTTCGGGGAAAACCCTCAGGTATCCAAGCAAGGTCTCACTGGATGGTGACTGTTGATATAGTTAAGTATTGTTCCTGACTCAGTGACCTGACTCATCGCCTCAAGCCTGATTCTCTTCTGCAGGTCACACTGTTTACTTTTTCCCTTTCATCTTATGGGGGACGAATGGTTCATAGCATACCTTCTTCTGGGCATTGACGTCAGTGATCTGATGGCTTCCTTGCAGTTGGTGGGGATCAGCTCATAGTCCTAGTACTCATCCACTTGAACAGTCACAAACAGAAAAACAAGCAGACCCCTTTCCACGTCTGCGCTATATTTATTCCTAGCTCTCTACTGAGACTTGGCAACTGCCAGTGGAAGCAGAAGATATTTTGTTTGGACTAGGCCAACAGTCATCCTCTGAGATTTTCACCTATCTTTTTTGTTACGGTGCACTGGTCTCTGTTCCAACATTCCATCTGAATCATAAATGTCTTAGAACATTCCATCTTGATAAATGACATGGAGAGCTGAATCACTGGTATTTATTTACTTTGAAATTCACATGTAAATCAATCACTTTAATAAAAA